>BSBK01004499.1:1152500-1310281 GCA_027943335.1 Chamaecyparis obtusa | reverse complement strand
ATATATATATATATATATATATATACACACATACATATATATATATACATATATATATATATATATATATTATACATATGTATATGTATACATATATATACATATATATATGTATACATATATATATATATGTATACATATATATATATATATATATGTATACATATATATATATGTGTATATATATATATATGTGTGTGTATATATTTATATATATGTATATATATATATATATATATATGTATGTATATATATGTATATATATATATATATATATATATATATATATATATATATATATATATATATATATATGTATATATATATATATATATATATGTATATATATGTATACATATATATATATATATATATATATATATGTATATATATATATGTATATATATATATATGTATACATATATATATATATATATATATATATATAGATATATATATATATATATATATAGTGTTTGCTGCCCATATTAGGGATATAAAAGAATAAGTTCAAGGTTCATGAATTTAAGTCCATCAAACTGTCCTAAAACAACTAAGAACCATAGTTTATGAACACACTACCAAGACCACCTAGGAACATGACATACAAAATATGACATAGTGAAATAATATCTGAGCCATTACTTAGGCTCATCACAAGTAACGACAACATTAGTGACAACTGTGCTTCACCCATTTTCCTTCTTTTTTTCTTGGGTCTTTTATTTGTATTCTCCATTTTCTTCTATTTAAAAACTTAAATTGTACAAAATGTAAAATGTTTAACTACAAAACCTCTCGTTAAACTATTTGTAAACCAAAAAGGGTGGCTTCAATGAATGGAAAGGATGAAAAAGACTCACCAAATCCTGGTGAGTCTCAAATAAATGAAATAGAAGTTGAACCCAATATATTGGTAGTTCAAATAGAGGTGATAATGTGACAAATAGGTATAATAAAAGGTGGTTTTAATAACTACTTATATTCAGGTATTGAAACATATGCCAAGTTGAAAGGAGTGGAAGTGTTTTATAAGGATAGTATAGAACAAAGACATGTATTTGGAATGTTGACAAAGGAAGGTTTCCTAATACCTTTCAATTTTTCATGGAACCTCCCAACATGTACACCAACGACATTTTGGAACTCTAGCTTTAGCAATTAGATAGAGAAAGAAAATGACACATAGGGGCCAGGGATGTTAGGGTACCCTAAATTAATATGCCAAACTCAGAGGAGATATGTGTGCATGTGAATTTGAAATAATATAAAGGAATCCTAAGGTGTAGATAGACTCAAAAAGTGAAGTAGTGCAAGAAAAGGAAAACTTGCAATGATATTACCAAAAATGATGTTTAAGGTCTTGTATATTGCCGATATTGAACGAGAACAAAATGTACAAAGAAAAATAAGGAAAATGAAAAGATGAATGCAACATTTCATGCAACACCAATTTTTGAAAATATTGAGGATAAAACTCAAACAACAGATAAAGCGACAGTTAAGGAAAATGGGCTTACAAACACATACAACCCCACGACGACATCTTTGTCATGGTGTCTAGATCTTTATGTTAATGAGATATTGATCATGAAGGAGAGGCTTTTGTCCCTAGAAATGAGGAGTCTTATGGAGGAAAATAAGATCAAGGAGATCATAGAAAATAATTGGAAGCTAACAAGAGAAAATAACCTACTTAGAGAGAAAGTACAAAAGTTGCAATTTAACAATGGAGAAAAGTGAATACGAGTTGATTTTGTTAAGGAATGTAGTAGTAGAGATGAAAGAAACATAAGGAAACAAGGGGAATTGAATGTGAAAGAGATATCAACCCACAAATTAAATAAATCCAGTTTGCAATGGCCAAGATGGAGTTAAAGAAAACCAATTAAGAGAGCAAATAGAAGAAGTCAAGACTTTATTGTTGCAAGAAGTTCTCCCAGATGAGAAACTTGAAGGGAAAAGCATGAAGGAAGACCAAAAAAACTATGAAAGATTAAATAGCATCAATAAAAGTTGTAATAAATGTTGAGGCATTCCATGGTGAGGACAAATTGTTGCATCAAGCAAGATTGCTTGGAAGGATGGAGGTAGAAGAGGACAAAAGAAGTTTTTCACAAGTTACAAAAACTTGGGACAAAATTAGTAAACATTCGGCTCATAGAAATGTGGAAGAAAATATTAGTGTGGATAATACCCAAGGTAGAGAGATCAAAGAAAGGCAAGTAAGAGCTGCAAATGTAATTATCAATGGAGCAAAAGATTATGGAGCAAATGAACACACTTTTGATCTTACAAGAGACTTCTTAAGTGAAGTGGTGCTTTGGATAGGCCAAATATTCTAAGCATGGAGGGTTGGTAAGTTATTTGACAAAAGGGATAGGCCCCTAAAAGTAGTTATGTCTAACATTCAAGACAAACAACAAATTTTAAGCAAAAAAAAACTCTTGAGAGGTTCTAGTTTCTTCTTAGAGAAAGATTTAACTATGAGGCAACAAGAGGAGATAATGTTTGAAGTGGAAAAAATTAGAGCAACTAGAAATGAAGGTAGAAGGGCATGGTTATGCAAAGGTAGAGTTGTTATTGCTCATTTTGGTCACCATGCCAAGGAAGAACAACAAGTGGACAGAAAAATATTTAGTAGGCAACTATGCAACAAGGTCAACACACGCTTCTACCCAAGCTTCCTTAACTTTAGTTTATTGGAACTGCAAAGGTTATCCTTGGAGACGTGGGCCTAGGTTAGGGCCCATTGCAAAAGGTAGAGACATTATTTATCTCATAGAGACACATGATCACAGAGGATGTAAGACTCCCTTGTTTGAAGGATTTTTGAAGTTGGTAGCGTGGAACAAAGCAACGGGTAGTGGTAAAGGTCATGGAGGTATAGTGGTTCTAGTAAGAGAAAAAGAAGGATGTTTCATTCAGTTAGAAAAAGTTGACACTAATAAATAGTTTATATGGTTCAAAATCTTGGGAAAAATAACCTTATCAGGATTTTAGCATGTTACTTTGTCCCTCAAGTCTCTAAAACTTATAAAAAGTGTGGTTTAAACCACAAAGACCCATTTGTAGCATTAAAGAAGGATGTTGTTTTGTTCTCCTAGCAAGTGATGTTCTCCTTGTTGAGGATTTTAATGCTTGGACTACAAGTGAACAAGCTAATATACTCAACTATAAATAAAATTGTAACCTATTTGGCTCATAGAAGATAGAAAACATTAGTGGGAAAGAATTTCTTACTTTATGTGGTACTTTTGATCCTATAATTTGCAATGGTTTAACTAGATGGTCAAAATCAAGTATTTTCACTCACTGTAATACCCCAAAAATGGGCTATAGGTTCATTAACCTCCTACATCTTCAAATTCAAATGAAATCGACATCAAAGTCCTAACCTAAGGCACATCTGCACATTATCGAATCCTAATTGATTATCCTAAATTCTGCATCGGGGAATATTCCTAGCAATATTCCTATTTATCTAATTATCCTTAATTTAATTATTATTTGGCGATAAATCCTATTTATCCTAAAGTTTGATTAATTGAATATTCTGAATATTTAATTAATTAGATTTAATACTACCACTTAATTATTTTATTAAAAAATTGTATTATTTAATTTTGACAATAAAATAAAAAATCTCATGACTAATTGATTAAATTCCTATTTAATTGATTAATGTCAATTGTCAATTTTTAATAATATAGTTTTTGAATAAAGTTTGATTTAATAATTGATTAACCCATAAATCAATTGTTTTAATTTTAAAATCAGTCAAGTTGAGGATAAATCACTTTATTTATTTAATTAATTCATATTTAATTGTGCACATTCAAAGAGCAGTTAAACTCAAAATCAGGAAATCAATGCAAGTTGTTAACTTTTGGAAACTCAACACTCTATTTTGAGTTCAAAGTTGATCTAAACTTCTGATTTGAGTTAAAAAGCTGTTCTTGCATGCTTTTGCATGATTTTGTGAGTTAATTATTTCTGATTTCCTGATAACTCAAAAATCAACCTGAGTTTATCAAGAGTGATTTATGGATTTTCTCTTGCATCCTCAAAGCCTTGGATTTCTATAAAAACAAGGCTTAGCTCTTCATAATTACAACACTCGAATTTTCACAATTACTTTGGCGAATTGGCAATTGAAGGATTGAGCATTTGCGATAGGCGATTTGTGAGATCTTTCATATTTGATCATTTAGCTTTTTACATAGTTTCTCATATATAGTTTCATACTCATTCATAGCATCTTTAGATCAAATCTGCATTCCATTGTCATTTATTCTAGATCAAATTCATACAGTTTTTTATATGATTGCATAAAAAATACAAAAATATAGATTAAATCTGCATTCATATAGTTTTCATTCTTTGCATTCAAATCCTTCATTTAGGTGTTGCATTGACACTAGTCTTGGTCTGATCTAAGAGTATCATACTCGCACCTACTAGAAGGTAGTAAATCACCTGGTTAGTTTAGTTTCCATTTCATTGCATGATTTTGGTTTTTGTCTAACCTCTAATGTTTTACTGAAGTGTTGTGTCTACAGCTAGGTACAAATTCACACACACATTTCTGGCACCCACCGTGGGGCCCTGAAATGGGTTTCCATCATTTTTCTATCAATTTCTATCACTTTCTTGTTGTTTTCTGGTTAAAACTATGATTTTTATTTTCTGTCCGTACATTTTTTGTACAACTTTTGTTAGAAAGTCATTTTGGGAGGTACCCACTATCATACGACAGGTTCAGATTTCAAGGCTTGTATCAGAGAGTACACACTATCATTTGGAAGCCTGATTGTCATATGAACAGACACCCACAATCGTACGAGTTTCCAGATTGTCATCTAGGAGGTAACCCACTTTCGTACAAGTTTTGACTCCAGAATTCAATTATCATTTCAGATTTTTTTGTAGGTTTCCATATTTGATTTTCAGATTTGGACTAATAGCTAACCTTAACAATTGAAATCTTCTATTTTTGACTGATACTTGTTGAATCTGATTGGAAAAAGTCCAACTAAATTGCTAAAATAGGTAAAAATCTACTAAGCGCGTTGCGAGGAATTCAGGTATTCTTCTCAAGCTGATAACATTTCAATTTGGATTAAAACAAACTTTCACGTGTCAAGCTTGTGTGATTTTCTTGCTTTCATATCACAGACTTCATTTTGGGCTATAAAATGAACATAGATTTGCTTTCTGCATATTTGTTACACATAGTAAATAGGCCCTATGAACACTATTTGTGGATGATCTTGAGAGATTGAGCTTCTTCCACTTGTTTATTCATGCGAAGCTCCTCTTGACGAAGGATCCCCTTGTAGGTAGGGAAGGTACTGAGAGTGTCTCACGTTCTACTAGATTTGTGTCTCTTCAACTTTTGATTGATACATTCTCTCTCCGGAGAGGTTGATAGATCATAAGCGGTTGACATCATAGATCTTTGTGAGATAATCTTGGTCTTAGCGTGTCAGATTAATCTATCTGCTTTGTTTTGGTTAAAAGTGAAAAGGCTAGAGGACTATGCTCTACTCCCCTTTTTGGGTAGTATCAGAAACTTAGATCCTTGAATCTGGAACCAGTCCCCATGTGGTATCTTTGTGAGTCACCTTTAGAGAGGGTTAACCATAGTGGACATTCCCTTAATTGGGTCAACCACATGGATGAAACCTCAAATGGTAATAGCCATTTTCACTGTGGTAGCAACAACCGCTATATAAATGTCCTTGTGGAGAAAATCTTCACAGGTGTGGTCTCTTCTTGGGCTGTCAGATCTCCCTAGTAGCTCCTGATTGATTAATTTCTCAGACTGTGTCAAAACCCTGGTGCACCTGGATTGGAGTTCACCCTCTTGAGATCATAAAAGTTGCAGAGTCAGACCATTACTACAAACCCTAGTGAGGCCAAATTTTCATTTTTCTAGGAATATGTGCGTTATTGAAAAACTTTTTGGAACATACACAATTAACACTCCTAGGGATTAGCACATTCAGTCACTTGATTGTTCATGCATAGGGTTGCTTTGTCCCCTGTTCATTATTTTCAAATGTGCTTGGAATCACTTGCTTGCTATTTTGCGTGCTTGTTTATCTATCTGACTACCGAAAATGAATGATCTTAGAATAATCTTCAAACCTGGATAGAGAAATTTGTGAACAATCTAAAATTGAAAACTAAAAATTTGCAAAATCTGAAGTAAAAATCCTTTATGGAGTCAAAAGTCATCTCATCAGGTCAGAAATTCATACGAGTTTTGGCAAGTGTCATTTCAGAACCCCTTTATTGTCGTATGATAGCTTGTATAGTGTCGTACGAGTTTTTCCACCAGTAAAAAAAAAAAGTCAAAAATCTGCTATCAATTATCGTGTGAGTTTTGCAATTGTTGTATGAGTTTGTCTATTGTCATTTCACAACATACCCACTGTCGTACGATCTTGCAGAAAGTCATTTGAGAAAAATTGTCAGAAAGTGGTCAAATTTTTCAGAAACTCAATTTTTACAGCCTATTTCCAGAATCTATTGAACTAATCCTTGTGTCAGGAATAGATTAGAAACTAGAACGAATCCATTTATTTTCCTAAAGTGAGCCTTTGAGTCTGATCTTGCCTTCTGGGTTATCGATTTGAGTCTTTTTCATCTTGTGTCAAAACCTTGTCAAAATTATCTTCAAATTCAGTCTTGTTACTAAAATGGCTAAGTGTTGTGAGCTCATGCCCACCATCTGTTGGGCGTCTACCCACACTACTATGGCATAGTATCCTTCATTTATGTCTGATCTAATCCTTAATCACTTCAATCTTGACAAGGTTGTGTCATTCGATCTTCTGGAATCAATTCATTCTTCAGTTGTCTTCATCTTATTCTTTTGCTTCACCCAAGGTTAATGGTGGAAACTAGAGCTTCGTCACATAAAAAAATCTGGAGAAGCACTTGACACTGCACCTTTAACTATTCACAAGGGTCCCACTCTTGAACAACTCTATAATTTTGGTGTTTATGAAGACGACGATCTTGGCAATTTTTGATTAAAAACTGGTTACGTCCCCCCTCCATCAACTGACGGAGGTAATCAAGAAATCCCTCCTCAATCTAATCCAGGGAGTCCTAAAAATCCTAACATGTCTCATGGAGGGACACACCACGGGTCTCAAGGACACCATTCTCAACATGTTGTGGATCAAGAACCCACACCTTTTGAAATTGTTCGATATCAAAATGATGATGATTTCAAAAGAATGATGAAACATTTCTTGAAGGAAGATAGAGAGGCATATTTTCTAGAGTTAGCTCATCAAGGAGCTAAACTTCCTCCAAAATTTAATGTGGAAGATATCATTACACATGAGGAAGAAACTCCTATGATGGCTATGATGAAACAGATGCATGCCATGCAAGTCAAACTTAACAAACTTGAAAAAGAAAAGGAACCTAAGGAGTTCTCCATGGAAGCTCTATGCCCTTTTCAATTTGATAAAGACTTGTACATGCGGCCACCATTCCCTAAAAGATTGGAGATGCCTAAATATGATAAGTATGATGGAAACTTTGACCCTCAAGATCATGTTAGAGAATTTTGTACTCAATCTATGGAGTTTATGCATGAACCAACCTACTTAATGCATCTTTTCCCTCAATCTCTAGGAGGAGAAACCATTCATTGGTTCTCTAGAATGCCTCCTACTATCAAAAATTTTGAGGAGTTAATCAAACTATTCTATCAACAATACTTCTACAATATTCAACATCTGGTCACTATGATCGACATCTGCAATCTGAAACAATATCTAGGTGAACCATTCTTGACATTTCTCAAGAGATGGAGGAATAAATTTTCTCTATATGCTAGACCCATTCGAAAAACTAAGAAGCTGGAAATCTTCATCAACAATCTTGTTCCAGAAATCAACTACCCTTTACAAATGCAAAATCATACATCTTTTGACAAGATGGTAGATAATGCGATCAAAATTGAGAAAGTACTTGTGAAAAAAGGAGACATCACACTTCAAAAGGACAAGTATGAATCTGGATCTAGTTCTAAGGACAAGAACAAAAATTGGAACAAGAATAAAGGCATTGTCATGGATGGCGTTGTTGATAATATCCATGCCCCATATAAGGCACCTACTTTCAATCTTACTATTGGTACCCAAGCCATCAAAGCTTTTGAAGCTAAAGCCACAGAGTCCAACACAAATTCATCTGATTACAAACCTTGGGCTACAGATCCTAATCACAAATTCACGCCTCTTGGGGAATCCTTGGAATCTACCATGAAAACTTTATTGGCAAACAAAATCATCTACTTGCCTGAGATGAAAGTCTTTGATCTGGAACCTAAACCAAAATGGTGGAGAGAGAATGATTTCTATCAATTCCATTGCAACAAAGGTAATAAGACTAATAATTGTATTCACTTGAAGCACATTATACAAGACAAAATTGATAATGGTGACATCACAATTAACAATCATAAGAGTAATAATGATCATACAACATTCACATAACCATTTCCTAAACATGGTAAAGAAGATTCTTCTTCTCAACCTAATATGGGTGCTAAAGTCAATTATGCCTGCTCTGGAAACAATGTTGTTATCAATATGGTTGAACCATGCCTATATGAGCATTGCAATGTCATCACAATTGTAAGAAGAGATAGAGATAATCAATTAGCTAATGTAGTTACTCGATCACAAGCTTAGGCACACCTACAAGGACAAATACTAGATCCATCCAATGTCGCTAAGGTGCCTTTCAATCTTTCATCTGCTTCTAAATAGAAAGTTACATCTAAATCTTCAAATCCTAAAGACATGAGGCCTACTTCATACAATATTGTTCAACAAATCCAACACACAAATGCTAAAATCTCCATGTTTGAGTTGCTTCAGATATCTCCAACTCATAGAGCCATTCTAGACAAAGCTCTGCTTGGATCCAATGTTCTTGATGACCTTGATTTAGATAGATTCTAGACTATGGTTGGTCATCTTATGTCTCCATAGTACATTTCCTTTTTAGAGGAAGATGATAACTCCTTGAGTCATCCGCATAACTAGCCCTTGGATATTGAAGTCTTGATCCAAAACCGTCATGTCAAACGTGTGTTGATAGATGGAGGCACTGGCCTAAACATTTGTTCTTTCAGCTTGATTACACAATTGGGATTGTCAGAAATGGCCATTGATCCCAGGAAGAAGATAACTATCAAAGCATATGATGAGCAAGAAAGATCTTCTAAGGGAACTATTGTCCTACCTATCAGAGCAGGTCCTATCATCAGAGATACTATATGTCAAGTTCTTGATCTACCTTTGGCTTACAATATCCTCCTAGGAAGACCTTGGATACATGACATGAAAGCCATTCCCTCTACATTCCATCAGTGTTTGAAATTTCCTTATGAAGGAGTCGAGTGACGATTCCAGTTGATCTGTTTACAACTTGCAATACCTTGAAAAAGAGTGCTGATACACTTGTTCCCAATAATAGAGAATCTTCCACTAAGCAGCTAGACGTTGCTTCAACATCTAAGATGGAAGACATTGCTAAAGAGGTTAAGATCAAAGAAAATGGTATGGGAGAATATACTATAGAGCCAGTATTATCTTTGACATCTCTCCCTATCTCTCCTAAGTCTTATGGGCAAACTCTAAAATAGTCTAAAATAGAGTCTAAAGAACCTCTTGAGGCATATAAAGGAAATTTTGTTATAGAAAAAGTATCTAAATAGGAGTTTGAAGAGGATGAAGCTGTGCTCACATGGCTATACAAAGATGAACCTAAATCTCAAGTTGTCCAAAAATGTGATGCTAAAATACCAAACATCCCTTCTAAGTCATATGGCCCAGGGGACAAATTGATCACAAAAATGGGATATAAAGGAAAAGGACCTCTAGGACTACAGGGTAAAGGTCTTCTATCACCTCTTGATCATCATGGCTGAGAAAACAAGAATACAATAGGTCTAGGATACACGAAGAAGCCTTTCTATCTTAGCAAGAACTCCCCACATGTACTAGAACAAATTGAGCCTTCCGTAGAAAATCAACTAAAGGGAGAAATAAATGAACAATCTGATAGTGATGATTCAGACACCACTAATGAGCTCATTCCTTATGAGCATTTTCCTAAAGAAATAAAAGACCTCCTTGAAGTTGAAGATTATCTAATAAAAAGAATTAATGTAGTAGAAATAGAAGAACCTACTATACAGCAAGAGATAGTTGCAACACAAGAACCAACTAATCTCAAAGGCAATCAAAAAGAGGAAGGTGGTAGTTATTTTGAGACAGATTCCCACAAGTATGAATTTAAATCAGAATCTGAGGGAAACCCTTCTTGGGGTATTCATCCTAACTTTACTCATGTTCTCAAATTTCCTAGAGGTCTAGATGAAGAAACAGAAGGTGAATCAAATGACTATGAATGGGGAGTCATTCCAGAACTAGATGAACTTATTACAGAAAAGCATGTTGATGTTATTCACCAATATGCACCTCAACCTAACGAAAGTCTAGAGCAAAATAATGAACTTATTGAGTCTGATCCACCAATGGTTGAAGTGGATTTCCACAATGACATTGAGCCTATTCACGAATTGAATGTCTTAAGTTGTAATATCACCTTTGAACTCGAGCATCAGGTTAGGACCAATGATGACAGATCCATATCTGTGAATGCCCTTTCCCAATATTTCACCACTTTGACTATCCAATGCCCTAACCTTCTTGACATAACATCCACCAACTTGAACCAAGGTATTTATACCTTTCCCAATGACTATGCCCTTTCTTGCTACCTAAATGCAGTTGAGCCTATGAGGACTTCCATCAGTGAACTGAGCATTAGCATGATGGAGTTAGACATCAAGTATCTTAGTCAGAAAAATAAGAATAAGAATCAAAAGAAAAGGAGTTCTGAGGGTGGAAACCACTTTGTGGTAGTCTCAAAACCTACAAAAGTAAAAATAAAAGATGTATCCAATGGTGAAAACCTCCCTGAGGCACCTAAGGATGAGATATTTGATGTCCTTTTGAGTCATTTACATGATAGATCTCCAGTTCTAATTGAGCCCACTCAATCTATCAATCTGGGAACAATAGAAGAACCACAATTGATCCATGTAGCACACTCTTTATCAGAAGAAGAGATGCAAAAGTTTACAACATTCTTAATAGAGAAAAAGGTCAAATTTGCATGGAAATATTTAGATATGCCAGGGTTGGATCCTGATCTTATAATGCACCATTTGTCTATAGCTCCAAATGTCAAACCTGTTAAGCAAAAATTGAGAAAGATGCATCCACATGTTGCACTCTTTGTAAAGGCTGAATAAGAGAATCTCCTGAAAGCCAGATTTATCCGAGTTATTGATTATGCAGAATGGATCTCTAATATTGTACCTATTTCTAAACTAGACAAATCAATAAGAGTGTGCACAGATTTCAGAGATGTAAACAAAGCATGCCCTAAGGATGATTTTCCACTAACTAACATTGATATGATAGTGGACATGACTACGGGTTTTGAGATGTATTCTTTAATGGATGGTTTTTTTGGATATAATCAAATAAAAATTGCTCCAGAAGATCAAGAGAAAAGTTCTTTCACATGTGCGTGGGGTACCTTCTATTGGAATGTCATGCCATTTGGGCTTAAGAATGCTGGTGCTACATATCATAGGGCTATGACTTCTATTTTTCATGACATGATGCATAGGACTATGGAGGATTATGTTGATGATACTTTAGCAAAATCTATGATTTGAGCTGAACATCTAAATGACTTGAGCAAGATACTAGATAGAATGGAAAAATTTAGTCTCAGACTAAATCCTAAGAAGTGTGCTTTTGGTGTCACTTCTGGAAAGCTCTTAGGATACATTGTTTCAAAGAAAGGAATTGAAGTAGATCCAGCTAAAGTTAAAGCTATCATGGAGATGCAACCTCCCAAGAACATTAGCCAAATGAGAACATTACAAGGGAGAGTTCAGTCTATCAGATGCTTCATATCTTAGCTAGCGGACATATCACAATCTTTTACAAAGACATTACATAAAGGTGTGACATTTGCATGGAGCGAGGAATGTGAAAAGAATTTTGATCATATCAAGAAGTATCTATCAAATCCTCCCATCTTGATGCCTCCTATTCAAGGGAAACCATTGATCTTATATGTCTCCACAACAGATACATCACTGGGGGCATTGCTCGCACAGCATGATGAGAACAAAAAGGAAAGAGCTATATACTATATCAGTCAAACATTGGTGGCATACGAAAAGAACTATTCTATGATTGAAAAGGCTTGTCTAGCTATGATCTTTGCATCATAGAAACTAAGACATTATATGTTGGCTCATACCACACATTTAGTAGCTAAGATTGATCCACTAAAGTACCTATTAAGCAAAGCTGCCCTCACAAGTAGATTAGCCAAATGGGTCATGCTCTTAAGTGAATTTGACATTGAATATGTTGAAAGAAAAGCTATTAAAGGCCAAGTTATTTCTAATCAATTAGCAGATGCACCTTTGTTTGATGACACACCAATGCAAATGGAATTTCTAGATTCCTCTATCATGAATCTTTCTTCTAGAGAATGGCAACTGTTCTTTGATGGCTCCTATACACAGAATGGATCTGGAGCAGGTATCTTGTTTATCACTCCTCAAGGATGCTCCATCCCTAAGGCATTCAAAATTAAATTTCCTTTTACAAACAATATTGTTGAATATGAAGCCCTTTTGAATGGTATGAAAATAGCAATTGAGTGGAGAGTAACAAAATTACACATTCATGGAGACTCACAACTTGTAATACATCAAGTCAATGATGTGTACCAAACAAAGGATGAAAAGCTTGTTCCATACAAGAGAATGGTAGATGATCTAAAGAAATATTTCATATATATCATGTTTGAGAAAATACCTAGAACAAAGAATAAGGTCGCTGATGCAATGGCAACATTATCTACTTTATTACAACAGCCTAAACATGAGCTACACTATGAGTTCCTAGTGGAAGCACTATCTTATCCTACATATGACTTCCCTGATACCCATATGATCTACACTGTTGTGGGTCATGATTCCTCCCGCTATAAAAACCTATTCTCCTATCTCAAAGCCCAAATAATTCTCGATACCTTTAACCTTCATGAAAAAGGATACCTTATTTGTAACACCTCCCGATATGTCATCATTGGTCATGATCTATATAAACAAGGTCAAGATGGTACACTACTTAGATGTTTAGAATGGGAAGAGTCTCAACATGCATTAGAGGAAGTCCATAATGGTATTTGTGGGTCACACTCAAATGGTTTAACACTAGCTTGAAAACTTATTAGGGTTGGGTACTATTGGCATGAAATGGAGAAAGAGTCTATCGAGTTTGCTAAGAATTGTCAAAAGTGCAAAGTGCACAAAAACTTAATTCATGCTCCAGGGAGAGATCTAATTCCCTTCACTACTCAATGGCCTTTTCATCAATGGGCATTTGATCTTATAGGAGCCATACATCCTCATTCTTCTAATGGACATGCCCATATAATCATAGCTACAGATTATTTCACAAAATGGGTAGAAGCAGTCCCTTTGACACAAGTAACGGGAAAAAAAATATCTATGTTCATCTTGAACTACATCATATGCTAGTATGGTATTCCACATTCTATAGTCATAGATAATGGTGGACAATTCAAGAATAAAGACTTGGATGATTTATGTGCCAAATTCAATATTACACAACATTGATCATCTATCTACTATCCTCAAGGGAATGGACAAGTAGAGGCTTCAAACAAGAATCTATTGAGAATTTTGCACCGTACAGTTAATAAGATAGGAAGAGACTGGCATCTCATGATTAATCCAGCTCTCTGGGCCTATAGAACAAATATCAAAATGCCCACTAGGGCTACACCATTCTCTTTAGTTTATGGGTCTGAAGTGGTACCGCCTATTGAGGTCGAAATCCCATCACTAAGAATCAGAATGCATGGTCTAGTAACTAATGATGACTACAAAGTGTCTAGGTTGCAAGAACTTGAACTACTAGATGAGCATAGACAAGCAGCGTATGATCATCTCAAAGTGTATAAGAAAAGAATGTCTAGAGGCTACAACAAGAAAGTCCGACATAGAGAATTTCAGGTTGGCCATCTAGTCTTGAGAGAGAATCCCAACAATCAATCACATAGAGAGCGCAAAGGGAAGTTTGAACCCAACTAGCTGGGTCCCTTTGTAATCACTACTACTTTTGGCTCTGGAGCCTATCAACTCTCAACGACTGAAGGAGAACAACTCTGAGAACCAATCAACATTCTCCATCTGAAGAAATTCTACGCCTAAGGCATTCAGTCTATGGTAAAATGTCTTGAAAAAATCATAAAAATCATAAAAAGTCCTAAAAAAATAAACATCTTGGTGAAAACCTAGCAAATAGGCTCCTTGATGATTCAAAAAAAAAGAAGTAAAAAAAATATCAAAAGTAAAAAAAAAAATAAAAAATTGAAAATATGAAAAATACAAAAAAATGAGAAAAAGAAAAAGTGACTTGGTGAAAACCTGGAAATAGGCACCTTGGTAGCAAAAATAGAATCTCTTCCAAGATGGTGAAAACTTGGCAAATGGGCGCCACTTGTTTAAAATGCTCCATCTATCAACGCAATCTTGGTCTTTTCCTAGCTTTCAGTCTTGCTTTAGTTTGTACATATTTCCCGGTTTGTTTTCGCATTCCTATTTTTAATAAGTCAGTCTGTACACCATCAGCTCAAGCATCTGTATCCTATCAAAGTTCAAACTTGGGGGCAATCAATGTCATATCCTATGGTCTCCAGTATATCTTAGATGTATCATATCTAGTCAGAGTCCTTTGAAGCTTCATTTGAGTCAGTCAGTCAGTCTCATGTCCAGAAAGGATTTTGCATCTACAACAACACAATCAAATATCAAACTGAAAACAATCTATGCTTTTTACATGCTTTTATCTCCTTGTATGGTTACTGATTCACATCGAGATTTTTGCATATTGTGTCCTTTTGAGCTCTTCGATGATGTCCTTTATAGGATTTAGAGAGTGATGACTAGGGTCATAATCTTTTATTTATTTTCTGCTTGTATATGAAAATCTAACAACTTTGGAAATTCTGGATTGAAATGGTGTCTGACTGTAAGAGCCTCTATCTCGAATTGGATGGCCATGTGTACCTTGACCATTGATACCCAGAAAATTCAAGGAAGTTTGATCTACCTATTGTCTTTTTGAGTGAGTTCTTTCTCCTACTGTGAAACACAATCTTACCTAAGGATGTGAATGATAAAGGGTCACTACGGGTAATTCACATTGGATTTAGGATGATCTCTTGACTACTTGATGTGTTTGTAACACAAGGCATATTCAGGTCATCACAACATTTATGTTTTGATGCTTATACAAATTTCTATATCAAAATGGACATGATATTTAGGTCATCTTGGCATTTTTGCCTTGGTGCTTGTATCTAATCCGACATTCCGAAAACAAAATCAATGTTCATATGTCCATGGTTGTCTAGCCAGTGGGTATTGTATTGATTCCTATGCATACAAATTAGTCTTCATATGTTCATAGTTTCCTAACTAGTGGGCATTGTATTGATTTATCTGGTTACCTAAAAAACTCAATGATGACAAATGACCGACACATGATCAGTGACTAGGTCCTAGGTCTTAGGTTGCATTTCATTTTGCATGTCATTTTGCACTTTGCATTATTGCATGATCTCACCAATTGCTTGACAATCTTTAAAAAATCCTTCTAAAACTATACTTAAACTACAAATGAAGAGCTGAATCTCATACGAAGGTTTTCTCACAGAAACGCAAGTAGTCACAATCCTGGGTTACACATCCTTTTTGACATAAGATTGAGTACTTGTCTTCATCAATACCTGCAAAACATATCACGTGTATCATTGCATTTTCATTACATATTCATAATCATTCATTCCATCTATTGCATTACATACATTTCCATACATACACTTTCCATAATCAAGTACATTTGCATAACATTCATACATATGAAAGAATATCATTGCATTTCATGAATCCATACATACATTCTACTCTACTCATAGCATTTACATCACATGGTATCATCATACATCAAAAACATGACAAGTACAAATGAAGTCACAACCAAAAGTCTCGATCTCATATATATATATCATAAGACTCGAAATAGTTAGGGGTGCACTACTGGCACAATGTAAAAAAGAATGAGCTCATGTGAGCTATCAGAATAGTATCAATATCAAAAGAGAAACAAAAATATCAGAATATCATGACAGATCAGTTGTCAGCCTAATCCTCTCCATCTAGTGGAGGTGGTGGTGGTGCATCTGGTACTGCCTCGGCCCTAGGTGCTCTCACTCCCTCTGATGCTATCATGTACTGAGAGTATGAAGGAACTCTTTGAGCAAGTGGAACCACTGTGTATTATGCAAAAACATAGTAAGCAGATCTGGAGGTCTGTTGGATAACCTCTGCCTGTAATCTCTGAACCTCACCACGAAGCTTAGTGCACTGTCTATCTGCCTCTAGATATCTCTCCTCTCAATGAGCACTATGCACCTTCAGGTCCTAGACCTATAATCTGAGCCTCCTCATGATCTCCTGTGTAGACAATGTAACACTGGGATCAACATCTACTACAGGCATGTCAGTATCCTCACCAGACTACTCTGTGGTCTCTGCTCTCTACACCTTATGATGTCTAACCTTTGCACCTAGATCAAAATTGGTATCCTCCTGTATGGGATCAGTATCACCACCTAAAACTTTCTCAGCTGCAAGTACCTCCTTGACAATACCAACACTCCCTAAAGTACCGCCCTCTCCCCTAGTCCATCTCTGTGCACCTATAGATCTACCTGCTATGGAACTAGTGGGATGAGGGGGCCTCATCTGTCCTGATGGTCTCCGTGGAGAAGCCATCGCTCTTGGTCTTAGAGGTGTGGGGTGTACAATTGGAACCTGTGTGGGTCTAGGACCCTGTCCCATCGGAGCACCTGTGACATCCATTGCCTCCTCCATGGAGGGTATCAAATCTGTAGGGTCAGAGAATTTGTGTACAGGATGATCAGCAAGCCATGCAATAAAACCATCTATAACTCTGACATTTGCAACCTGTGGTCTATACTCCCAATCTCTCCCAATGATAGCATTGTACTCCTATGAACATAAGGCATAAGAAAGCCTCAAGGTCCATCCAACTCCGAGCTCATGAGCTATTCGAGCATATGTGGCATAATCCTGCAGTGCATCCTGCACTCGTCCATACTGTTGCCACACCCTAGTGATAAGAAATCTCTCCAGAATGAAGGACAATCATTCTATCAACACCTGACTTTGAAAGAAGAAACTAAACTGATCTTGTGCAATAGGCCAAGGATCAATCTATAAATAGGGCCTCCATCATACAAAGATCATGTCGTGAAGACATTGTCTCCAATACTCTACATGGACCATGGGCCCCTGTATGACATATCCAGCATAAATATATATCACAGGCTCCTGTGGCTGCCTCTATGACTGACACACTAGTCTCGGAAGGAGTCACCATCAGACGTACAATCATCAGGGCCCAACCCATCAGAAGACCATTCTGCTGACAGTCAGACATGATGATACTGTTGATCATCCCAGTTATAATACACTCCAGTTTGTGAGAATATCCATAATGCTACACCAAGGTCTCCCATGAAATAGACCTAGTTAGCTAAGTGTCATCTCCGAAGAGACGTCTGAAAGATAATAATCCTAAGTTCCCCAAACTCACATATGCTAGATGCTGACTACTATGGAATGGAATTTGTAAAATCCTGTAAACATCCTCTAGAGTCACAGTGAGCTCTCTAGTAGGAAGATGAAATTGTTGGAAACAATTGTCTGAAGGAAATTGCTACTCAATTATGTATTGTCTTTGATGTCACACTATGTCATAGTCCGCAGCAATCAGCTTCTACCGAGTTCACTCGGTTGCCGAAGAAAGTTTAGTGTTTACCGAGTTCACTCGGTTGCCGAAGAAAGTTTAGTGTTTACCGAGTTCACTCGGTTGCCGAAGAAAGTTTAGTGTTTACCGAGTTCACTCGGTTGCCGAAGAAAGTTTAGTGTTTACCGAGTTCAGTCGGTTATCAAGGTAAAGAATTGTCGGTGTTTACCGAGTTCCCTCGGTCACCGAAAGATTATAGAAAGATATGGTCACCGAGCACTGTCGGCCCTTGAAGGATTTTTGCAAATAGAGTTTACTTAATTCAGCCGACTGTTATACTAAATAATGACGATTTGACTAATCCAAAATCATATAAATAAAAGGTCAATTGTGAAAAGTAAAAAAATATAGCAGAAGATTTACAGAAGAAAAGAAGGAAAGGTATATGCGAATTTGTGAAGGATGATCAGATATCCTTAAGGAGCAGCAGAGACTTATTCGATCAGAAAGGATCAGACTTATGCAGAACAGAGATCTGTAATCAGCAAGATAGTTGCATTATTATACAGGTCACTTTTTCATTGTTACCTTCTTATCATTGTAACAGTGAATTCTAAATCTCTTAACCGAGTTGGTTTAACAGCCATAATATAAATCCTCTAACAAGGTGACAATTCCATTGAATTGTTTTCAAGACCTCTTACCAGGCCACTCCTAGCAGGGTGTTTTAAATCCTCTAACAAGGTCACACCTAACAGTGTGTTTTGTAACCTTTTACCGGGTTGGCTTCTAACTGGGCATCACTTCAGAAAAGTGAAAATCAGTATCTAGATACATTGGTGGTTTTTCCCATATTGGGTTTCCACGTTAAATCTTGTGTCTCTTGTGTTCTTAATTGCTTTCACAATCATATACATGTTTTGATGAATATCTAAAGATAATATTGATAATACTTTCTGCATCTTCAAAGTTACTGCAATCTATTTACCGAGTGCTAAAACAGATAACACTGTTAAGATATCTTAAAGGGATCTGCAAAGAATTAATAGTCAAGGTTTTATGGTTGACTGATTCACCCCCCCCTCTCAGTCACTTCATCCATATTCCATCAGAAATGTCTGTGTCTCTGAATGGAATATCTCTATTAATGCCTTCAACAGACCATGGTTTACCCTAATCTTAGGTAAATGGATCAGATACTCAAAACCGCATGAAGCAAGGAAACACAGAGCCTCTGAGTGGCTGGATGTGAGATGCATACATGCACATTCAGATATATGACCTACACAGCACAAAAACATGGAAACTTATCAGTATTTTGGTTGAAAAATAGGCTACACATAAAGGAATGGAACAATTTTCTATTTCAGAAGGTAGATCAAAGACTCAGTAATCAAGCTCAAAGTTCAAAAAATTCAAAATTTTGCCCTAGAAATGAGTTTTTGGCTCACTGTTTTCCATACGACAAAGCAGATTGGCATAAAAACTTGTATGATTTTTAATTGGTTACCATATGACAAAGCACGATGTTACGACACTATATACCTCCTTATACGAGTTAGGAGGGACCCAACGAAATGTCGTACGACTCTTGGGTCCCTCTCATACAAGTCTTGGGGGTTAATGAAATGACAATCTACCTAGAGTTGAAAAGTTGTATGAGCCAAGAAGGATAGTCGTATGAGCTTCTGTGCATGCAAAAATTAAAAGTTGAAAACGTATGAAACAAATGCTAAAAATGCTATTAACAAAGAAAAATTGACTTTTCAGAGAAGAAAAGAGGTCCACCTACTGGATGTCCATACTTTTGAGGTCTCTGATGCCTCTGACTACACTCAAAATGGTGAGAAGAAATAGGTACCTTCATTTCTACCATTTTCTCACTCAGAGGGCTCCACAAGGTTTTCAAAAGTCAATGGTGAAAATGATTTGAAAATGACCCTTCTGGCCTTTATATAGCTTTTGACCTAATTTTCAAAAGTGCTCCATTTTTCATGAAAATTGCACCCCTGGCTAATTTCGACGTTCTAAACCCATTTTTGGGATCAAAATTGAAATTTGAGATTGTTTACTATGTTAAAATCATGATTTAAAATTTTCAGACCTAGGATGTATGATTGCTTGCATAATCGACCTTCAATCATCACATAGAAATCTAGAATTCAACTTAACTGATTATCTTACATCAAACTATCAAAATTTCAACTTGGTCAACCATGGTCAACTCATGGTCAAACCTAGTCAAACTTGGTCTTTTGGACCTCCAAACGATGTAGAATGTGTTCTCGAACGTCTATAACCACTTCTTAAATCAATTAACATGCTTCTAAACCATTCAACGCTGAATTTTCTTGTCAGATTTCAATTTTAATCTCAAAGGGGGCATGGTATTACACATCATTCAAAGTCTGTAAATCAAATCTTTCTCTCAGTAATCAAGACAACAACCACGTCTTATTGCTAACTCATCTAAAGTCCTCATCGCTTGGGGAAAATCTATCATCTCTTGGGGCATATCAGATTCAATCTGGTATCCTAAATCTATCTTGTAAACTGTATTCACTTTTTTAACTATCAGTTCATTAGTGTCATTTCCTTGTTTCTTCGTAACTGATGGGTTTAGGATGTGATACCAATATGATTCAAACAAGGACATTGAGGTCTGGAATCAGTCACTCACTTCTTCACAATCATAAGGTTCAGGATTAGGTGTTTTGACACTTTTTCATAATCACCGGTTCATTGTTGATATAGCTAGCATCATATCGATTCTTGGTCATTCTAGGCTTGGGTCGGTATCTCTTTTTTTTCCAATCTTTTAATAAGTTTCTATCTTAGAATCAGTTAATCTTTAATCTTTCAAATTAGTTTCATACATCTTTATCATACACAAACTATTCTTTGAACCACTACACTTTGCACAATGATTCAAAGAGGGGAAAAATGTAGTACCCCAAAAATGGGCTATAGGTTCATTAACCTCCTACATCTTCAAATTCGAATGAAATCGACATCAAAGTCCTAACCTAAGGCACATCTGCACATTATCAAATCCTAATTGATTATCCTAAATTCTGCATCAAGGAATATTCCTAGCAATATTCCTATTTATCTAATTATCCTTAATTTAATTATTATTTGGTGATAAATCCTATTTATCCTAAAGTTTTTTTTTTTGATGAATAGAGGCCTTCACTATTAATAGAAATATTAAAGTACAATATTCACAAAAAAGGGTCGGGGGAAATAATCACCCCGCAAGTTCACACAACACTTAGGCCGGAAACAAACAACTATTCATAAAAAAAAACTATAAAACTAGAAACCCTCAAGCTGCGAGAGTAGTAGCAGAAGAGGGAGGAGGATCTTTGTCATCTGAATTGCCCTAGACATTGGGCCAAGGAGTCTAATCAGGAATGGCCCAGCCATCTTCTAGATCTTCTTTTTCAACTTCTCCTTCCTCCCGCCTGGGCAAGATAGCCAGCGCTAGGTGAGGGAACTTTCCCTAATTATCAAGAGCAGAGGCCGAAGGCCGAGAAAAAGAAACAATAGTAGAAGCAAGCATAGGAGGCCACCTAGAACCCACATCCTTACGAGGAGGAGGGGAGGTGGAACGGTGAGGCCATTGTCGCGAAGTCTTGCAGTGTCTGGCAAAGGAGCTCCGGCTACAACGTTGGCCCCTGGGTGGCGTACAGTTAGCTGAGAGAGAATCTGGAGGCACCTAAGCAATAGTGCAAGGGGAATTTCCCCAATGCTGGAGCAACTCTTGTAAGTGGGAAACCTCTAGGGCCACCTTGTCAGCTTGCACCTAGATCTACATTATTACATTGTTACAAATACAAGCTTTATCAAAAAGAGAAACATGATTGTCCCAACAACTATGAGAAAAAAACACAGTGTTTCTATCTTTCCACAGAGTAAACAAAATTTCTAGCCTAAAAGTATGCCATATCTGGGTGAACTGGGAAGGCATTCTAGGAGAGTCACTGAGAAGAGCCATATGCCAAGAAAAGGGCTCTAGCCTGAAGGGAGCAAAAAAGTCATGAATCCAACTCTAGTAGCTTTGAGCACGATGACAAAACTAGAAAATATGCATGAGCATCTCTGAGTGACCACAAAAAGGGCATTTAGGGTCAGGAACCCCCATATGCCTGAGTCTAGCTACCAAGGGTAAGCCCTGGCATAACAAACACCAGGAAAAATGAGCAATTTTAGGCTTAGTAACAGCATCCCAAATAATTCAGAATCTCCAACCCCAGGTCTTCTAAGAAGAGAAAAGATGCCAATGGTGGTTGAGAGAGTCAATCATGGGCAAATGAGGCATAAGCCAAGAATACCCAAGCTTAGGCTTGTAACTGGTGAATGGAGTGGCAGGATACCACTTCCAGTCTTTCCACCATGGTCTGACGGATTGAATTCCCAACTTGTGCAAGAGGTGAGGCGGAATGGCAGAAACTAGCAAGTAAAAAGTTTGACGATCTGGGCGGATGAGCCGAAATTGAACTCAAAGATCATCCCAGGATCAGAGACTCATGGTGGCTCTAGAGAAAACATCCTTGGGGGTTTGAATACCATGCTTGTGAAATTGAAGAGCACTAACCCCTTGAATTCTAGCAAGAGGAATCCCTTACTGGGCAAAAAGAGGAGACCACCAAATGTTCTACTGGTTGAAAGAAAGACCATCTCGAAATCCATTCCCAGCCCACCGAAGCCAAGGCTTGACAGACTCCCAAGATTTCCAAATACTTTTGGTGACAAAAGTACCTTGGATCTGGATATGCTCCCTCATAATCAGCAGGGTTTGAAAGCCAATCCCCTTCTAGGTAGGCTTGTGAAGAGGAAAGCCTGAGGAAATGCCATGATGAAGCAGAATTTTCTAGGATTCATCACTTGTGAGGCACCACACAACCCACTTGGCACAAAGGGCATGCCCCTGCTTTTGGGTATCAATTAATCCAAGCTCGCCAGAGGACTTTGGAAGGAAAAAAAAGTCCCAGACAACTCTATGAAAGCCCTAGTGATCAATGCCAGAGGCCCAGAGAAAATCCCAAAGAAGTTTCTCAAGCCATTTGTAGGAAGCTTTGGAAGGGGCCCAACAAGAGGAGTAATAAACATGTGTAGCAGCCAGAACTTTGGAGCAAATCTGGAATTTTCCTATGAGGGAGAGCGACTTCATGATCCAATAGGTAAGCTTTTTTTCAATCTTAGTAAGCACTGCATTCCATAGATCAGTAGGATTGCCTTGAAAAGCAAAGGGAATACCCAAGAATTGAAATATCTCCCCATGTTGAATTCTTGTCCATCCAAACTGAGAAAGCTAGGGAGGCTCGGGAAGAGCCGACTATCTATAACAAAGGGTTTTGTGCCACTGGATGGCAGAGCCAGAAGCCAAGCAAAAAGTGTCTAAACACAACAAGGCTACCTTGATATTCTCTTCATCGTCCGCCAGAGTGAGGAAGGAATCATTGGTGAAATGGCCATTGACAAGTTGTTGATAGGAATCTGGCAAGGAGATTCCCCTAACAATTCCCATGGAAATGGAGTGAGCAAGCAGATAGCCAAACCCTTTGGCCTCTAACACATAAAGAGCAGGAGCTAGTGGGCAACCCTGCCGAATGGAATGAAAAAGCCCAAAGGTGGAAGATTGGTGGCCATTGATGGTAATGTAGGTGGAGGCATTATTGAAGAGCATCTACATAGATTGAAGAAATCTTGGGCTGAAACCCATAGCATGAAGCATCACAAGGATAAAATTCCATTCAATACGATCATAAGCTTTAGCAAAATCAATTTTGAGAAAAAGGGATTTCTGGTGAGACTTATGAGCCCATTCCATACCTTCCCAAACAACAATGATGTTGTCAAGAATAAATCTTGACTTAATAAACTCTGTTTGCTCAAGCCGGACAATTTGCAGAAGCATGTGTCAGATCTTGAGAGCCAATGCTTTTGCAATGATCTTGTATGAGACATTGAGCAAAGTGATTGGCCACCAGTTACAAATGTCCTCAGGATCCCCTACTTTGGGAATGAACTTGATATTCCCCTGGTTAATGATATCCCCAAGAGATAGGGTATGAAAGGCTTCTAGGTAAACCTGGTGGAGATTCAGACCAATGGCATCCCAAAGGGTTTTGTAAAACTCATAGGGAAAACCATCACAACCAGGGGCTTTATCATCAGCCATGGTGAACACAGCTTCATGAAGATCCTACAAGGAAAGCAATTGGTCACAAAAGACCCACTGAGCAGGGGAGACACACTGAGGAACCACCGCGATGCAATCCACGAGAGCTTTCTCACTGGTAGGGGAGCAGCCCTGAGTAGCAAAGACTTGTTCATAGTGGCGAACAAAGGCTTGCAAAACATTAGGAAGCTTCATGAAAAGGGAATGACCTTCTCAGATTCTAGCTATGCCCGTACTGGTATGTCGAGGATGGAGGGCAGTAAAAAATTCTTTAGAGACTTGGTCTCCAACCTTTAACCAGTGCAACTGAGCTTTGATCTGGGCTCCTCTGGTAGCATGGTTGTTAGCCACTTGCTTCTAGTGGTGTAAATTGGCAAGATTGATTTGCAACTCTTGATTGAACAGGTCCTGAGCTAAAGCTTCGGTGGAAACACACAAAGCTTTGGTGTTGACATCATAGGCTCTGCGATGACAGTTGGCCAATTGCCTGCCATAAATGCGTAGGAAACAAGCTGTATGCTTGATGGCATCATTCCACCATTGAATCCAACTTGTCAAGTGGGTGGGTCTAGGCTCCAGGTTCCAAACCTGATGAATGTGGGCCACAGTGGAAGGATGATGAAGGACAAAAGTATTAAAGTAGAATTGTGTGGTGGGAGGCCTAGCCTTAGCTGTCTACCAAACAACATTAAATTGGATGGGAAAGTGGTTTGACAAGGTCACAACAACAAGAGGAGTGACAGGTAAGGCTTGATTTTTAGAGAAGGAAAAAAAAGATTGAGCCGAGATCATGGCACGATCAAGCCTTTTATGAATTTTGTTAGAAGAAGCCCTGTAATTAGACCAAGTGTGCCAGGCCCAATCAGAATGGTGATGACCCACATTGGGATCAAAAAGCCCTAAATTATTACGCATGTAGTACCAGGCTTCTCTTTCACTAACTGTCCATTGAAATGGTATGAAACCATCCTTGTTAGATGCCATCTCCACCATATTGAAGTCCCCACAAACAAGCCAGGTTGCAAGTGGTAGAGAATCCACAAGCCAACACCACAAGTGAGATCTTTCAACAGCATCATTGGGAGCATAAACATTAGCTATGCTGAAGGAATGATTCTCAATGATGAAAGTGGCCCAAACCACTCATTGCATGGGATCATAACCATGGCTAACCAGCATGGAATGCCAACAAGGAGAGAGGAGAGTAACAACTCCACCTCAGCCAGCCTCATGCTGAGAACAAAGAGCAAGGCTCTTAGGCCAAATAACTTTACAAGCAGCATCAAGCATGAAACCATAAATCTTAACTTCCTAGAGGCATAAAACATCCAGATGACAAAAATGCTTACGGAAATCCCTAATAGAATATTTTACATGTAGGTCTGTCAACCCATGAACATTCCATGAGATGTACTTCATGGAATAATAGTGTCGTCCATTCCATCCTCATCCCCAAGGGAGTCAAATATATTAGACAAATATCCTGGGGCAAAACTAGACCCAAGAAAATCTAGAGTAATATTATGCCGCTTGTCTTGCATGCCATTGAATTTAGTCTCAGTGCGCCCAAAAGGGCTATGAGAGCGGCAAAAAGAGCTGGAAGAAACAATTTTGGTAGCCATCGGAGGCATGCTAGCTATAGGAGCGGAAGTTTGGGCAGTGGAAACATTTTTCCCCTGCTCAACAGGGTTTGAAACTTTGATAATAGGGGTTTCCAAAAAAATTGTGTTATCAGAGGGTGGCGGATGGGAGGTGGGAGCCAAAACAAGCTTCTTGTGGGGCTTGTTATGGCAACTGATAGTGACCCATTCATCTTTTTTGCCATCTTCTTTCTTGCCAGCCTCAACAGGTTATGAACTAGCATCCTTGGGAGGAGGCTTGGTACGAGGCACTGCCAAAGGGTAGTCCTTAATCTTATGCTTCGCAGATTGACACCGATAGAAAGTATTGGGAAGATTAAGATAGAGCACCTTCTGGGTGAAGGTGTTATCACCAACCTGAATCTCTATGGATTCTTTGAGGTCCCTAGAAAGGTCAACCTCAACATAGAGCCTCTTGTGAGGGCGCAAATTAGGAAAATGGTCATGCTCGAGACATATAACCCTACCGAGCTTCTGCACTATGGCTTGCATGAAAGGCCAACAAGGTAAGGGAAGACCAGGGAACTTGACCCACACTGGGACCTTGAGCTTCTTGTCATCAGAGATAGAGAAGTCACAAGACCAGCATTGGAAAATTAACAGTGAGGCCCTGATATTCCAGGGACCTTTGGCAAAGATAGCATCCACATGGGAGGGGTTAGAAAAGTGAAAAAGGAAAAAGCCTTTGGTAAGGCTCTGAATGCCTTCTAGGAGAATTCCATGAGGAGTCCAGTTCTTCGCAACCCAGTCCTTGAGAACATGTTCAGGGGGGTTGCGACCTAGAAAATAGCCAATCAAGGTGTGCGATTCAAGCCAAGTGCATGCGTCATTGAATTCATTAATGGGTAAAACAATATCAGGCAAGGCCATACCTCGTGGAATACTTTGGGTACAAACTTGTGGGGGTGTTTTCTTGGCAATGCCATTTGTTGGAAAAATGGTCAGCGCTCCCCTTAGGATTCGTGACATGGCTTAACCGCCTCCTGTGTCTTCTATAAGTCTAGTGGTTGTATCAGGCATTAACAGGTCAATCTTTTGGTGCAATGACAACTACTACTTGTAACAAGTAGTATCAGAGCTTGGTCACAGGTTTGAATCCCCTCAGGTAATGCTGAGGGGGAGATTGTTGGCAAAATGGTTAGCGCTCCCCTTAGGATTCGTGACATGGCTTAACTGCCTCCTGTGTCTTCTATAAGTCTAGTGGTTGTATCAAGCATTAACAGGTTAATCTTTTGGTGCAACGACAACTACTACTTGTAACACCATTGCTATTCAAAACGACACCAGCACCAGCATCAACTGCATGGTGCGAAGTGGTGGGAGCTATATATATTAGGCTATTTCCCGTAATAACTACGGTATGTGCAAAGGATGAAAATGCAGAAATGGATGCAAGGTGAAAAAACCCTAGTAGAGCACAGAGCGAGCATGAGCCGTTTTCTCTTATCCTAAAGTTTGATTAATTGAATATTCTGAATATTTAATTAATTAGATTTAATGCTGCCACTTAATTATTTTATTAAAAATTGTATTATTTAATTTTGATAATAAAATAAAAAATCTCATGAGTAATTGATTAAATTCCTATTTAATTGATTAATGTCAATTGTCAATTTTTAATAATATAGTTTTTGAATAAAGTTTGATTTAATAATTGATTAACCCATAAATCAATTGTTTTAATTTTAAAATTAGTCAAGTTGAGGATAAATCACTTTATTTATTTAATTAATTCATAATTAATTGTGCACATTCAAAGAGCAGTTAAACTCAAAATCAAGAAATCAATGCCAGTTGTTAACTTTTGGAAACTCAACACTCTATTTTGGGTTCAAAGCTGATCTAAACTTCTGATTTGAGTTAAAAAACTATTCTTGCATGCTTTTGCATGATTTTGTGAGTTAATTATTTCTGATTTCCTGATAACTCAAAAATCAACCTGAGTTTATCAAAAGTGATTTATGGCTTTTCTCTTGCATCCTCAAAGCCCTGGATTTCTATAAAAACAAGGCTCAACTCTTCATAATTACAACACTCAAATTTGCACAATTACTCTGGTGAATTGGTGATTGAAGGATTGAGCATTTGTGATAGGCGATTTGTGAGATCTTTCATAGTTGATCATTTAGCTTTTTACATAGTTTCTCATTTATAGTTTCATACTCATTCATAGCATCTTTAGATCAAATCTGCATTCCATTGTCATTTATTCTAGATCAAATTCATACATTTTTTCATATTATTGCATAAAAAATACAAAAATATAGTTTAAATCTGCATTCATACAGTTTTCTTTCTTTGCATTCAAATCCTTCGTTTAGGTGTTGCATTTTCATTGGTCTCGGTATGATCTGAGAGTATCATACTCGCACCTACTAGAAGGTAGTAAATCGCTTGGTTAGTTTAGTTTCCATTTCATTGCATGATTTTGGTTTTTGGCTAACCTCTAATGTTTTACTAAAGTGTTGTGTCTACAGCTAGGTACAAAATTCACACACACACTTACAACACTTAACATGGGGAAAATGTGGTAGATTATGCAATATGTTTGCATAATTTATATAAGAAAATTGAGGAAGTTACAATTGGTGAACACATATGAAATTTGAAGTCATATCACAAACCAATGTATGTTACATTTTTGTGGGTAGAAAAGAAGCAACTTGGGGCAAAAACTCACTCCTCTCAACAACCACTTACACAGGGAAAAATTATCTTGACTCAAAAAAATGGTAACACTTTCAAGCTTACACTTGAGAGGCTTTGTAAGGAAGAGAAAATGCATTTTCATGGTATCAATAGTCATGAGTTAACAAATTTGATTCATGAAACTATTTCAAAGTGCAAAAGAGCAAAGAAAAGAAAGTTTGAAACAAATTGTTTTCCAACCAATAAATGGTTTGATGAGGAATGTAAAATGGCTAGGAGAAATTTAAGAGAGTCAAATAAATAAAACCTTGACATTAAAGAATATTTTAAAAAAGAAAAAAATTTATTATATGATCACAAGGCAAGAAGAGCTTATTTTTCTTGGTAAAAAATAACCCCAAGTTATTTTGGAAGGAACTTCAATCAAGAAAGAAACAAACTGAAAATAATATCATGTCTACTTAATGGTTTGATTATGCAAGGAAACTTTATGAACAAGATTGTGAGGTGGAACCACCACCCTTGATCGACAATACGACTAATCTTTTCATAGTGCAAGAGGTCAAGATGGGTATTAAGTAGTTGGGTGTTGACAAAGTAAAAGACTTGGTTGAGCTTAAAGCATAGTATCTCAAGTGGGGCATGGAAACACTTGCACCACATATTATGAGAATCTTTAATTGTTGGCAAGTGGTCAACACATGCACACATATGCACATGTATGCACATGCCCATATATGGAATATTATCATTTATGGAAACACTTATCAGTTTATTGTTGCACATATTGGATATGATGATTATGTTTCAATACAGTTGTTGAATGAAATATGCCTAAGTCCATAGATTGTTCCAGTAACCCAGTCTGATAGAAAAGATTAGCGAGCTTCATAGAAGTTGTATTAAGGCTTGCAATCTTAATGAAACACTTTTAGGACACCAATGAAGACATGTGTGAGGTTGCACATGTTAGTATTGAAGGAGCGAAGAGATATGTTTAGTTGATTGGATGCAAAGACAATAAACAAAGCATAACATGTTAGCGATCATTGAGGCCGACCTTGTGAGAGTTTGGAAAGTTATTTTTGGATGCTACCTTGGATTTGAGGCCGACTGAGGATGTCAATGAAGTGTGCAATTGCACTTGAATTAATATGATGTTTAGCTAGAGTAATGTCGACTAGCTTTTATAATTATACTTCTAATAGGGTATAAGTATACAAACACTTTTGTAAAAGTGTGCGATGATAATCAGATGAAAAAGGATGGATGTTAGATGCAAATTGTGAAGACATCTAAAATGAAGAGCAAAGATCAAGAGGAAGGAGAAAAAGAGGATTTCTTCTGGGAATAATTTGTTAACTCTTTATATTCATGAAAACAAATATGTTGTATGTGTTGTTGCACCTATTGTACACCCCTAACATGGTTTTTTTTCCTTTAAAAGGGCTAGGACCTTTAACATGGTCGATTCCTTAACAAGGATCTTATTGTATACATCCCCTAATAGGGATCTTCCTATATTGTATTAATCAACTCCTAATAGGGCTAGAAATCCTTACAGGGTTTTAAGATTCATAGTATAGAATATTGTGGGTATCATCCCCATTGGGGTTTTCCCTTGGCCAGGGTTTCCTCGAAAAAAAATATGGTGTTATGAGTTCATCTATATTTATCTTTCTTGCATGGTTGTTAGTTTTATGTTACATCTTTGTATGTTGCTTAAGGAAAGTAAAGAAGCTTAAGAATTCACAAAAGTATTGTAACACTGATTCACCCCCCCTCTCAGTGTTACCAAATCCTAACAATTGGTATCAGAGCATCAGGCCCTTGAAGGAAAAACTTAACAACTTTGAGGAGATCAAGATGGATTTGGAGAGCTTGAAGAAGAATTATGAAATCGCTTTGAAAGATGTGGACATTGCTAATGTAGATAGAGTGGATCTAAAGTACAAGATAAGGAAGTCAGATGATTTTATCAAAAAATTGAAGTAGCAACTTGAACATGAGAGATGATCTTATGGAAGTAGAAACTGAAGAGTTATCAAATCAAGATTAGATTGAGTAGCTGAAGCATGAAAAGAATTCCTTGAAGGATGAATTGGAGATCACAAAATTGAACCTGGTAAAAGAACTTGATGCTAAAAAAGAAGTAAATGAAAAGTTACAAAATGAACTATCAAAAAGGGATATGATGCAAAATTTGGAGAGCAAGCTGAGTGCATTAAAGAAAAAATATGACATGGTAGAAAGATACTGCACCACCATTACTGGTGAACTTAATCAGACTAAAGGTCACATAGAGAAACTTCATGAGAGAAGAAGAAATTGGATGAGAAAATTGACATGCATAAGCCTATTGGAGATAAGACAGGAGTAGGATTTAATGACAATCTGATAAGAGGAAAGATAGATTTGGTGTGAACCTTGATTCAACTAAGAAGTCAGAATCTGAGGTTGTGATAAAAGAACCTAAGATACCTCCTTGTAAGGACAATGACAAGGATTACAACCATGTAGATCAATCAAAGAAGAAAACTGAAAAAGGTATTCCTAAGCCCAACTTTACTGGTTTTTGTTTTAATTGCTACTTGTATGAACACAAGATAATAGAATGTAGAAAAATAGATATGAGATCCAACAGACCTACATATGATCACTCAAATGATTTCATTAAGAAGAAAAAGGAGAAAAGTTTGAATGAGGCAAAGATGGAAAAAGGTGAATGTAGTAAAGATGCAGAACATAGACAACATGTGAATAAGGAAACAATTAATACTATGAAAGATAATGTTTCTAATGCTAGTAAGGATGAGGCTAATAAGAAAATTGAAGAAGTTAAGAAACCTACTAACAAACCTAAAAAGATTGTGTGCTACAAATATAATGATTTTGGTCATATTGCTAAATATTGCAAGTTACAGATTGATTATAGCCAATTGAAACCTAAGAAGAAGGTAACATGTTTCAAGTGTAACAATGATGGACATGTAGCTAAGTATTGTAGATATACTGGACCAGTCAAGAAGTCCTTCAGGCCACTTGCAAAGGAAAAAGAGTTGAATAAAGAAGATAGAGAGATAGCAGAGCTGAAAGAAAAATTTAAGGAGAAATGGGTCAAATAGAATGAATTTGTGGAATTTGAGGTTAAGAAAGATGAAGAGAAGAATGTGAGCAATCACAAGAGTCCTAAGAGTCTTTTTGAATCATTTCTAGGATGTATTTCTTCACCATCTTCATGATGGATAATGTATGCCTTAGGGGGAGCATGACAGATTATCACCAGTCAGATACAAAGCCCATATATGGATGAGTTAAGCTATGTGAACTTGGAAACAACTTAGATATGATGTAATGTAATCTTGGATAAGGTCACATCATCTTTGGAGATGTCTGTGAGAATGTCTACTAGTTTGAGCGAGCACTGGTTTGTTATAGATTTATGAGTAGTTTTTGGGAGTTGTGCCAAATTTCCTATAAGGTTAATGTTGTGATCAAATTATCTGCCATTTGAATAGAGATCAAAGAGAACTTAAGAGTCCAGAGAAGTAGTTGGAGCTTGAAGTATTTGCAGTTGTGTTTGGAAAACCCTTACATGACCGTGCAAGCTAGGTATTTGTAATTTTCTCAAGAAATCTTTGTCAATTGTAGTAACAAAGTAGTCTATATGGATACACCTAATGTTTTCAATGTTCTTGAAAGGAATAGGTGTAAATTTAAGAGTTATCCCTTAAAATCTACTGAAGAGGATCAAGAGGGTGTGTTTTGACATACTTCGGTAGGTGTTCTTCATGTTGAAGACATCAGGGCATACATACACAAAATGATTGAATTCATAGGCACCTCTGAGATTTATGATGAAATTATAGGGTTATATAATGTAGACAAAACTCTGAGAGAAGAATATAGGAAAGTGCATGGGTTTCCAGTGGTCAAATTCATAGAAAGATATGAATTTGATAAATTAGATTGGATTAAGATTGTATTAAGTAGAATACATGATGAATTCATATGGATTGGTGGAACCCCCACTAAGATCTCCAAGGAACTACTACATGAGATTACTGGATTACCTATGACATGTAAAATACCTACAGCTGAGAAGAACATAAGGTTTGATGTACAAAAATTGGCAAAAAGTAAATGGAATAAAAGAGCTACGACTGTAAATGACATTGCACAAGAAGATGTCAAGTTAGTAGTGATGATATTCAGATATAAATTCTAATATAGCATTAGATTAAATAGCGTGTCAGCTAGTTTTGTTCACATGGAATATAAAATGGTGGTTGAAGATGAAGAGTATGACCTATGCGAGGTCCTTAGGCAACAAATAACATAAAATCTTACAGGAATAAAGAAAAATATGACAACACATTACAGATTTGGATCATTGGTTATGTACATATTCTTTCATGTGATAAGGAGATTTCCTAACATGTACCTATGGAGATTTGATAGATGATCTTTCCAAATGATTAGTGATTTCTATAGGAGAACTGATGAAAAAAATAGATATGTTGAAGTTGTAGGCATGACGAAACTTTTCTAGAAACAAATGCATGAAAGGGAAAGAATCCCTTGGAGATTAGTTGAAAAATATAAGAATGACATTTATTTCATAGTAGAAACTGATAAAACATGCTTTGAAGTAGTTGAACCTAGAACTTCATGGGCTACCCCTATGGGCTATGAAGCTGATTACACCATTTTGGAACTACATGTTCAACATGTCTTGTAGTCCCCTAAAAACCCCAATACTCCTAGATGGGGCACATATGAATAAAAATATGCAGTAGTAAAGGAAGAGCTGGTAAAGGGAAGAAAGGAAAAGAAAGTTGAGTCCCTTTTTAATAAATTAGAAGGGAAACATGGAATAAAAAAAGAAGAGATGAATATTGTTAGAGAAAAGGTTTCAGAACTTGGGGAGAAACATAACATTCCCTCTCCTCAACCTAATATTAAAGCACCTCAAGTGGTGGAGGTTGAAGAAGAAGGAGAAAAGGACTAGGATGATACTCCTACACCTACTAAGATAACATCATAGAGGAAAGCTGCACGGGCAGCCACACAAGGGCCAACACCTCCTAAATCTAGACCAAAGGCCATGGCTAGTGGACTAGGAAGAAAAAAGAAAACATATGATACTCCTCCATCTTCGCAAAGGGAGGGTAAGCAGAAAAAGGTGACACAAGAAAAGGGTCAAGAAGAAGAAATTCAAGTAATGGAAATAGAGGATACAAAAAATACTAAGGAACAAAAGAAGAAGGAATAAGAAGATAAAAAAGATAAAAAACTTCTGAAGCTAACTTAAGAGCAATTGAAATAGACAAGAGGAAAGAAACAGAGGAAGAGAAAAAGAAAGGTCAGAAAGCACAAAGGTATGTGTTCAAACCATTATTGAGATTACTTGAGATAAAAGCAATAAATGAAGGAAAATTAGTCTCTATTGAAAAATAATATGAAAGATATAACAAGGAAGAGAAAAGTAAGATAAAAGACATAGTTGTGGAGCATATGCTTACTTTCAAGAAGAATTTGATTGAGATATAAAGTCTAATTAGCAAGGAACTATTTGATAAATTAGAAGAAAGGAAGAAGAGAGCCTTGGATGAAGACACAAAGATGAGACAAGATTCCTTCTATAGAATATTCTTACCATGATAGGTAGTGAGATGATAAATTGGCTTGATAAGTTAAGGCCAAAACTAAGGACCAAAACTAGAATCATCAAGTTTATGGCCTAGAAGTATGAAGAGGTTGAGAAAGAAACACATGACAAGGTTGGAAAACTACTCCTTGAGGAGTGAGCTGATCTTGGCAAGTCTACAAGGACTCCAATGCAAGTGATCATCTCTATTGAGCCTAAAATTGCCAAACTTGCAAAAGAGGTTGCAATTCCTAAGGATTTAGAGGTAGTAGATACTACCTTATCCGAATTTTATATTGACAATATTGGAATTTCACTAGATACAAAACATGATACATTTGATCCATTTCAGATAACTGAAACATTAGCCAACATTAATACAATAGTAAGGAATCTTGAGCCTCTCAAGATTGCTCAAGAAGAATCAGCTGAAAAAGAGCAAGAGAAGGAGAAAACTCCTAAAAAAAGAGAAGGTTGAAGAAGAGAAAGGAGAAGAAAAGGAAAAGAAATAGGAAAAGGGAGAGGAGAAGGCACTTAGCACTCCTAGTGCAAAAGGATTACTACCTATCACTCCTTTTTCTACACCTAGTTTGTTGGCAAGTGGATCCAAATCACTACCAACTAACCTAGAGGACATGGATGTAATAGATCTAATGCAATGGTCAAAACTTGATTTTTCTAAGGCAAAGGAGAAATCTGAAAATAAAACTGACAAGACAAAAAAAATAGTTCAATAGGCCACACAAGTTTTGAGTAAGTTTTTTATTACACCTCCTATAGATATTAGAGATCATGTAGATAATCTAAATGATGTTCTAAGTATAGTAGAACACAGTTTTGATACATTAGAGGAAGAAACAAGAATAAAAGTTGTTGATGATTTCAAGAAATTAAGGATGAAAGATACTCTTGATGGGATCATGAGTGATCTTAATACATTGATTTCCACTGAAAGGGAAATCAAATCTTGTCTTAAGGATGGAGAAGACCTCTATAGATGTTGCATGACTTCACATAAGCATGTAAAGAGTATATCAGATATTATAGTACAGGATGAAGAGGATTTGGAAAACCTCTCTAAAGATTTTGGAGATAAGAAAATTTTGGATATAAATAAGGAAGTTAATAGGATCATGGATAAAATTCATACCTTAAAGATAGAAAAAGACATCATTTGGAAAAGATTTACAGAATTAAATAACTTTTTGACTCCAAAGATTAGTGTTTTGGAGATTACCCATGAGGACCTAAAACTTGGCCTAAAAACATTTCAGGAATTAGTGCCTACTGATGTAGAGGAAGCGGACAAAGCCGCATTTGGTCTTAGTGGAATGATTTAGGTAGCAGAGGCAATAAAAGAAGCAAGAGATGCTGATATATAGACCTTGAAGATCAACTACATAGATGTGTTACAGACAGTCAAGCTGTGATTTTGTATACTTTAATCTTTTTTTTTGTTCACTGATTTTGATATTTTGTGATGTAGGAGCATCCTGGGTTTCTTTGATATCCTGATCATTTTGTTCATTCTTCCAGTAAGTGTTGAGTTGTAGTCATTGTTGATTTTTAGTCTTTATTGAGTGTTTATGTGTTCTGAGTTGTCCAATGTTGGCCGAGTGTACCTGTATGTGCTGAGTTTTCAAGTGTTGGCTGAGCGTTCCTTCTTGTGCCGAGTGTACCTATTATTTGTTGATGCTCAGTTCTTCTTTGATTAAGTTTGTCTGTGTTGGTTCTTAGTTGGAGATGACTTATGTATTTAATTTGGGTCATGAATTTAATGATTGGGATCTTATCTTGGGATGTGTGTAGACCATTTTGTGGTCAACCTTCTATTTGTAATAATCTAGAATCTTATGTAAGTCATTTTGGCAATTATAATTAAGGTTGTTTAGATGTAGGGTGAGACAGTTAGGAGGAGTTAGTTAGAAGAAGTAGCACTATAGATAGAGATAGATATATTCTATTGGTCATAACCTGGAAAGCCTCACAGTCGGGCATGTATGTAGAAATTTGGATGAATCAATAAGGTGTTTTTGTTCCTTCTCTGCTTGGTGTTGTTCTCTATGTTGTGTGTTTCCACTATATTTACTCTACAAGGTGGCTGGATAGTTAGGTGTGCCATTGGCCCTAGCTTTTCATGTCCCTCCTTGCATCAGGTGGTATTAGAGCTTAAGGTTCATCCTTGAGGAGATTGGATCATGTAGAATCCTGAGTTGGATTTGGTTGTAGGGTGGACAAAGAAGCATGAACAAAGAAAGAGAGGTAGAGAAGGTAGATTCTAGAGAGGCAGAGGTAGATCCTATGGTGAAGGTGGAAGATCTAATAATTTTGTGCAAGATAAGGGAAAATCTGAATGGAAAACTGAAGATAAAAGCAAGACTGAATGGAAAGGTGGTAGCTCTTACTGAGGAGGTACTAGTTCATACCGAGGAAGAGGTAATTCTTATTCTAGAGGTTGTTTCAATGGTAATTGTTTAAAATGTGGAAAAAAAGGGCATAGATCCTTTGAGTGTAGACATTCTGATGGAAATGAACAAAGTCATAGGAATGTTGTGGTACAAGAGGATCTTGAGGATTCATCAAATAGGTTAGAGGATGGAGAGAATCTGATGGTAAGGAGAACTTTGTGCAATAAAAGAGTTGATGAAGAACTTGTCCCTAGGAGAAGTCTTTTCAAGACCAGATGTAAGATGGTAGGAAAATGTTGCAAATTGATTATTGACAGTGTAAATTCAACAAATTTTGCATCAAAGGAGTTGGTTACAAAGTTGAAATTGCAAAGGTTGAGACACCCTAAACCCTATCATGTTTTATAGATCAAGGATGAGCATAAAATGTTGGTAAGTGAGAAATGCATTGTGAGATTCAAAATTGGAAGTTACTTTGATGAAGTTATGTGTGATATTATGCCTATGGATTTTTGTCATATTATATTGGGTAGACCTTGGCATTATGATAGATATGTTGTGCATGATGGTAGATTGAATCAATATACTCTTTGGGTGAATGGAAGAAAGCAAACATAGTTACCTTTAATTGAGGTTCCAGATGAGATAAATTGCATTACTGTGAAAATTTGGATGGTTAATGGAAAGAAATTTGAAAAGGACATGAAGAAGAACCAAGTCCATTTTTCTATAATTCCTAAGAGGCCAAGTTGTGGTATTAATGACTGAGTGATAGAAAATAGTAATGGCTGAGAAATAGAAGATAGTAGAGAACGAGTGCCAATAGAAATTGAAAACTTACTAAGTGAATACAAGGAGTGGTGCAGGGTAGGGATGGAGGATCCAATAATGGATAGTCCAAGCCTACACTGCAAGTTATAACAACAACAAGCACAACAGAATTCAACAATATAATGCTTCAAAATAGAATTTCATTCAACATGCCCGGTTGTAAGGCCTTCCGAGTTTCGGCCTATTACAATGAAATAAAAAAGTATCTCAGAAATATCCTAGCTAGTCCAGCTCTGAAAAACATCAGCAATTGATGGAAACACTAAGGCAAATCTGAATTGGAGCTCACAAGCCTCCAAGCAATCTCCTTGTCTCCAAGTATGCAAACCACTAGCTCTGTTATTACAATATTAGATAAAACATTTGATCTACAAGATCTCACAGGATCCAATTATGATTCTAATCTCATGCTAGTACCAATCTATCATCATACTACCATAAACATCTACCCAAACTCTCAATATATAGCCAACTAAGCCACAAGTCAGCCAGTCAGGCATTTAATTACAATATAGGTCCAGTCTGGAAGAGTAAACCAAAACTAATGCAAGAATAATAAAAAATTAATGCACCTTTAGATTTATGTCCACACATGACCCAAGAACATGTCCTTAACCACACAAGGCCCCATCTCATCACACGGAACCATGCAAGAAGAAAAACTCCATGTTTCACGTGAAAACTGCCAGAAAATAAGTACCCAATAAAAACAGCCATAAATTTTTACTCATAATGAATTAGGGCTTTCTCTCTTGGGAAAAGATATTATTTTAGGTCCTCTTTAAGTATATAATAGAGAAAATTATGATTCATTAAGGATCAAGGTCTCCAAGATGCGCAATTAGCACCAAAACTGCAGGAAAATATAGCTCCGATAGCAAGTAAAACAACTCCAACTTTGAAACGGTCCATCCAATCCTTATGAGATCTTAGGGGAAGGTTACCAAATAGGTCCTCAACATAATGTGAGCCTCACACAACATGAAACCAACAAATGAAATTATTACAATGAAAACAACAGAAAATAGGAAATGTTTTTGGTTGATGCAAGATTGCTCTAAGCCCGAGATGCTCCTGCATCAGACACCCCAAGTAAATAAAAGAAAGTTATCATGAACTTTTGAAAGGAATTAGAATAGGTATTCCATATCTATTCTTAACCCATATCTCCTCCTATCCTTCATTCCATGCTTTCTTTACTTTATCCACTGTCATACTTAGCAAATCAGCTTGTCTTGCACTTTTCTCATCTTTTCTTCCTGCTACTGATAGAAACTGATTCTGACCATCTTTTCCACTTTTGATTACACCAGCACTTCAGTGAATCACATCTTCTCTAGACTTACTAATCAACTTGGCATCATCTACATTCCTCTCTACTACTAGTGCCATCATTTGTTGCACTATCTTTGTCAGAAAGTCCATCTGCCTCTCAATCTCTATAAATTCCTCAACTATATCATTCTCTTTTTCTTTCAAATTCAGCTTCCTTTCATTCACAGGAATAGGTTCATCAACTCTCTACTCCTAATGTTTTTCATAAGGACAACACCTAATAACTCCACATCCCTTAGCTCCAACTTCCTGCAAGGGTAATAACTTATGCCTAGATCCACCATGCATTACCACATATGTATTTGCATGACCATCAAACAAAACATGTCTATCAAATTGCCAAGGTCTCCCAAGCAAAAAATGACAAGCATCCATAGGAAATATATCACATAATATTTCATCATGATAAGATCCAATCTGAAAATTAACCAATCATTGCTCTTCAATCCTAACCTTAGACACATCTTGTATCCAACTAATCTGATAAGGATTAGGATGTTTCCTTCTTTCCAAATTCAATTTACTAACCATCTCTTTTGAAACAAAGTTTTCAGAACTACCACCATCAACTATGACATTACATACCTTATCCTTGCACTTACATCTAGTTCTGAACAAATTTTTTCTTTGCACTGGTTCCTGGACACATGTAGCCAACCTCCTAGTGAGAAGAAATTCACCTTGTTCTGCAACATTCTCAATGTTTTCTTCAACAGTTAATGCAACTCTTTTCTTAGGACATTCAAAACTTCTATGACCTTATTCACCACATTGATAACAAGTAAAAGTGAACTCATTTCTCCTTCTCCCTCTCTATCCAACATTGTAGTTATTAGCAGCTACACCATAGCCAGATCCTTCATTAGTCTTCTTAGTATTACCTCCAACAACTGTTTCATCAGTCTTTCCACTTTTGTTCCTATTATTTTGTCTTCCTTCAAACCTCTTGTTTGGCTTTTCTTCAATCTTCAATTCCATTTGATAAGCATCTCCTATAGTTGTCATCTGAATAGTAAGTAACTCTTCTTGAATACTAGGTCTCAAGCCATAAACATACCTAGCAACCTTCTCTTTATCAGCTTCAGAATGACCAGTCCTAATTAGGAGTTTTAAAAACTGCTCAGTATACTCTTGCACTGATTTGTTTGTCTATTTCAAAGCTTGCATCTTTTTAAACATCTCTAATTCATAATCCACTGGAATGAATTGCTTCTTCAACTTGTCAACCATTCGGCTCCATTTAGTAATATTTTCTTTTCCTCTTCTACTTCTTTCCAATTGAACTTCTCTCCACCAAATATTTGCATGACCTTTCAACTTAGTCTTTGCAAATTGAACTCTATCAGGATCTTCTATTTCTTCATACTCAAAGTATTTATCTATCTCATTAATCCAATCAATCAACTCTTCTGGCCTAAGGCTTCCAGAAAATGTAGAAACTTCAATCTTAGGTCTCTTCCCAATTTTAGACATAGCTTTCAAGATTCTACTTTCTTTTGGATCTCTGACTTCTTCTATGGCTTCTTCAAATTGATCTTCTTCAGACTCATCACTATTATCCTTCAAGGTAGTCTTCTTTTTCAATTCATCTCACAGATCTTTCACTTTTTTTTGCAAAGCCTTGAAATCATCAAGATTGAATTCTCCAGTAGATTCTTCCTCTGAGATCTCACGAGCTCTTCTCAGAGGCATCTTCAATACAAGGTCCTAGTGCAAACTGCCTCACCTCAACGATCTATCCACACACTCAAGATCTTCAAGCTCTGATACCACTTGGTGTAGGGTAGGGATGGAGGATCCAATAATGGACAGTCCAAGCCTACATTTCAAGTTATAACAACAACAAGCACAATGAAATTCAACAAAATAATGCTTCAAAATAGAATTTCATTCAACATGCCCGGCTGTAAGGCCTTCTGGGTTTCAGCCTATTAAAATGAAATAAAAAAGTATCTCAGAAATCTCCTAGCTAGTCCAACTTCGAAACACATCAAAAATTGATGGAAACACTAAGGAAGATCTGAACTTGAGCTCGCAAGCCTCCAAGCAATCTCCTTGTCTCCAAGTATGCAAACCACTAGCTCTGTTATTACAATATCAGATAAAACATCTAATCTACAAGATCTTGTAGGATCAAATTATGATTCTACTCTCATGCTACCCCCAATATACCATCATACTACCCTAAAAATGTACCCAAACTCTCAATATATAGCCAGCTAAGCCACAAGTCGACCAGTCAGGCATTTAATTACAATATAGGTCCAGTCTGGAAGAGTAAACCAAAACTAATGCAAGAATGATCAAAACTTAATGCACCTTTGGATTTAGGTCCACACATGACCCAAGAAAATTTCCATCACCACACAAGACCCCATCTCATCACACAGAACCATGCAAGAAGAAACACTCCATGTTTTGCATGAAAACTGCCAGAAAATAGGTACCCGAGAAAAATGGCCATAAATTTTCACTCATAATGAATTAGGGCTTGCGCTCTTGGGAAAAGATATAATTTTAGGTCCTTTTTAAGTACCTAAGGGAGAAAAGGCTGATTCATTAAATATCAAGTTCACCAACATGCGCAATCAGCACCAAAATTGTAGGAAAATACGGCTCCGACGACAAGTCAAACAACTCCAACTTTGAAACCGTCCATCCAATCCTTATGAGATCTTAGGGGAAGGTTCCAAAATAGGTCCTCAACATCATGTAAGCCTCACATAGCATGAAACCAACAAATGAAATGATTACAATGCAAACAACAAAAAATAGGAAATGTTGTTGGTTGATGCAAGATTGCTCTAAGCCCAAGATGCTCCTGCATCAAGGAGATTATTGTAGAGGATATTCCTGATGGTTTACCACTATTAAGAAGTATAAGTCATTGTATGGATCTGATTCTTGGAGATATTTTACTGAATAAATCACCATATAGATTGACACCTACTAAGAATGAAGAACTTAATAGACAAGTACATGAGTTATTGCAGAAAGGTTTGATCAAAGAAATCTTGAGTCCATGTGTTGTACCTATTGTGTTAGCACCTAAGAAGAATGGAGAATAGAGAATGTGTACTGATTCCAGAGCTATCAACAAGATAACAGTGAAGTATAGGTTTCCTATGCCAAGGATGGATGACATAATGGATTGTTTGAGTGGAGCAAAGTATTTTACCAATATTGATTTGAAAAGTGGGTATCATCATATCAGAATAAGAGAAGGTGATGAATGGAAGACTACTTTCAAGACAAAAGATGGTTTGTATGAGTGGTTTGTTATGCCTTTTGGTTTGAATATTGCACCTAGTACTTTCATGAGGTTGGTGAATGAAGTTCTTGTTAGAGTAATAAAGTGTTTACTTATTAACTAAATCATATTGATTTAATTACTAAGTCACTTATTATCTCTTTCTACTTAAGCTAAACTTTTGGCATATAATAATAGATTTCTTTATTAATTATTATCATGCAACCTAGGTTTTTTCACCCTTTTAGGGTTTTGATATCCTTTTATAAGGATTGATCTCTCTTGTAATAGGTTGAGAAAAAATTATTTTATTGAATTGTAACTTTTGTTTTTGCACATCAAGAATGTCTCCTCTTTCATGGATCTATGCATTCAGGCCTCTCTAGCTTCTTGCTTCTCTCTCTTTCTATGACAGGTGTTTGCATCCAGGTGTTCTTGGGAGCTATGGGTTGTTTACTTATCAAATCCAATAGTTCTAAAGAGATTTTTGGGTAAGTTTGTGATTGTTTATTTGGATGATATTTTGATATTTAGTAGAACTAAAGGAGAACACCTTGAACATATTAGAATAGTGTTGCAAAGATTGAAAGAGGAGAAGCTACTGATTAATTTGAAGAAGTGTTCCTTCATGCAAGAAGAGATTATGTATTTGGGATTTATAATTTTAGCCGATGGTTTGAAAATGGATCCTGAGAAGGTTAAAGCAATTTTGGAGTGGCCTACACCTGAGAATGTGGGCGAGGTAAGATCATTTCATGGTTTGGCTAGTTTCTATAGAAAGTTCATTAAGAATTTTTGTTCTATTTGTAATACTATGACTAAGACTATGAGAGGAGATAAAAAGGATTTTAAGTGGACACAAGGAGTTGAAATGAGTTTTGAGACTTTGAAACAAAAGGTTACCAAATTATTTGTGTTAGCTTTTCTTAATTTTAATAAGGTATTTCAAGTTGAGTGTGATGCAAGTGGTAGAACAATAGTAGCTGTGTTGAGTCAAGAAGATAAACCTATTGCTTTCTTTAGTGAGAAGTTGAATGATGCTAAAAGGAAGTATTCTATGTATGATCAAGAGTTTTATGCTATTGTTCAAGCTTTGAAAAAGTGGAGACATTATTTAATACCAATTGAGTTTGTGTTGTATACTGATCATAAAGCTTTGCAGTATTTGGAAAGTCAACATAAGTTGAATCAGAGACATATGAAGTTGATTGAATAATTATAGAGTTTCACATTTGTGATCAAACATAAGAGTGGAGTTACTAACCGAGTTGTAGATGCACTAAGTAGAAGACATTCTTTGTTGATCGAGATGAAGGTTGCAGTTATTGGTTTTGATGAGACGAAGGAGTTGTATGAAACTGACCCTGATTTTTCTAAGGCGTGGACAGAGTGCAGAGCACAAAATTAGTTAGAGCAATCAAGTAAGTTTGAGGATTATTTTGTTCAAGAAGGTATGTTTTTTAAAGTAATTTAGTTGTGTATACCAAGTTCCATGAGAAAATAATTTGATTAATGAAAATAATTGTGGTAGATTGGCTAGACATTTTGGAATTGATAAGACATTGAGTTTTCTTAAGGAAAAGTATTATTGGCCACATATGTATAAGGGTGTTCAAAAGTTTGTAAGGAGTTGTGGAATTTGTCAAGTTGTAAAAGGAGTAAGTTAGAATACTAGATTGTATACACCTATTTCCGTTCTTGAGAAACCTTGGAGTAACATCAGTATGGATTTTATTCTTGGATTACCTAAGGCATCAAGAGGGTATGATTACATATTTGTTGTTGTTGATAGAGTTTCTAAGATGGCACATTTCATACCATGTAAGAAGACATCAGATGTTGTGCATGTTGCTGAGATTTTCTTCAAAAATATTTTTAGATTGCATAGATTACCTAGAAGTATTATCTTTGACCGTGATAGCAAGTTTTTTGGTTATTTTTGGAGGACTTTGTGGAAGAAGATAGATACTGATTTGAGATTTAGTTCTACATTCCATCCACAAACATATGGACATATAGAGGTTGTGAATAGAAGCTTGGGTAATTTGTTGAGATGTTTAGTTGGAGATAAGTCAAATAATTGGGATATGGTATTGGCACAAGTTGAGTTTGCATATAATAATTATGTGAATAGGAGTACATGGAAAACACATTTTGAGATTGTTACTAGAATGTAGCCTAGAGGAGTATTATATTTAAGAGATATTGGTGGTGAAGAAAAGAGAAGTGTTGAAGGGGAAATTTTTGCTTATTTTTTGAAGTCTTTACATGAGGAAGTGAAGTTGAAATTGGAACAAAGTAATCAGAAGTATAAGGAAAATGCTAACAAGTCTAGGAGACATCATGTTTTTGAAGTTAGTGATGAGGTGATGGTTCATTTGAAGAAGGGAAGATTTCCTGTTGGAACATATAGTAAGATGAAAATGAAGAAGTTTGGTCCTTGTAGAATTTTGAGGAAGTTTGACAGTGGTAATGCTTATGAAGTCGAGTTACCTAATGACATCGATATATCTCCTATATTCAATATTATTGATTTGCATAAGTATCATGAGTCTATTGATGAAGTTGTTATATCAGATGATTATCCTAAGAAGAATGTTGATGAAGTTGAATAGATATTGGATCAGAGGATTGATAAAAGTACAAGAGGAAAGGATTACTACGAATATTTGGTGAATTGGAAGAATAGACCAGTGGAAGATGCTACATGGATTTCTCAATTTGAGTTGGGTTTAGCTCGGGTTGTGACATCTCAATGATTCAAGAGAATCATTTCTTTTAACCTCGATTGTATGATGCAGGAGCATCCTGGGTTTCTTTTCTATCCTACTCATTTTGTTCATTCTGCCATTAAGCATCGAGTTGTAGTCATTGCCAAGTTGTAGTCTTTGCCGAGCATTTTTGTGTGTTGATCTGTCCAATGTTGGCTGAGTGTTCCTGTATGTGCCAAGTTTTCCAGTGTTGGATAAGCATTCCTTCCTGTGCTGAGTGAACCTATTAGTTGTTGATGCTTAGTCTTCTTTGACTGAGTTTGTCTATATTGGTTCTTAGTTGGAGCTAACTTATGTATTTAATTTGGGTCATGAATTAAATGATTGGGGATCTTATCTTGGGATGTGTGAAAACCATTTTGTGGTCAACCTTCTATTTGTAATAATCTAGAATCTTCTGTAAGCTATTTTGGCAAGTATAAATAAGGATGTTTAGATGTAGGGTGAGATAGTCAGGAGGAGTTAGTTAGAAGAATTAGAGAGATAGATAGAGATAGATATATTCTATTGGTCATAACCTGGAAGGCCTCACAACCGGGCATGTATGAAGAAATTTGGATGAATCAATAAGGTGTTTTTGTTCCTTCTCTCCTTGGTGTTGTTCTCTATGTTGTGTGTTTCTGATGTATTTACTCTGCAAGGTGGATGGATAGCTAGGTGTTCCATTGGCCCTAGCTTTTCATGTCCCTCCTTGCATCATTTTGGCACCCTTTACTATTGATTTCAAAGGGGGAGAGATAGAGTGAAAAAATGTAATGTGAGCAAGAGAAAACAATGTAAGGGGGAGTGATCAAATTTAATAGGAAGAGAAGTGAGACACAAGTGAGAAAGAGAGAAAATATGTGTGTGTAATTTGAAGTACAAAAAACATAAATAAAGGGAAGTTTTTGAAGCTTATGTGTTAAGTTTTTATGTGTTGCATTCCTTTTACATTTTGTCTTTGATGATGCACTTAGTCATTTTTTCACTAAGTGTTTCCATCAATGCCAAAGGTGGAGATTGTTGGAAAGTGGTCAACGCATGCAAACATATGCAGATGCACATATATGAAATGTTATCATTTATGGAAACACTTATCAGTTTATGGTTGCATATATTGGATATGATGATTATGCTTCAATACAATTGTTGAATGAAAAATGCCTAAGTCCACAAACTGTTCCTGTAACCTAGTCTGACAGAAAAACTTAGTGAGCTTCACAAAAGTTGTATTAAGGCTTATTATCTTAATGACATAGTTGTAGGACACCAATGAACACATGTGTTAGGTCATACATGTTAGTATTGAAGGAGAAGAGAGATACATTGAGCTGATTGGATGTGAAGACAATAAACAAAACATAACATGTTAGCGATCATTGAGGCTGACCTTGTGAGTGTTTGGAAAGTTATATTTGGATGCTATCTTGGATTTGAGGCCAACTGAGGATGTCAATGAAGCATGCAATTACACTTGAATTAATATGATGTTTATCTAGAGTAATGCTGACTAGATTTTATAATTATACTTCTAACATGATATAAGTATTCAAACACTTTTGTAAAAGCGTGCGATGATAATCATATGGAAAAGGATGGATGTTAGATGAAAATTGTGAAGACATCTAAAAAGAAGAGAAGAGATCAAGAGGATTTCTTCTAGGAATACTTTGTTAACTCTTTGTATTCAGGACAAGAGATTTGTTGTAAGTGTTATTGCACCTATTATACACCCCTAACAAGGTTTATTTGCTTTTAACAGGGCCAAGACCTTTAAAATGGATGATCTTATTGCATACATCCCCTAACAAGGATCTGCGTATATTATATTAATCATCTCCTAATACGGCTAGAATTCCTTAAAGTGTTTCAAGATTCATAGTGTAGAATATTGTGGGTATCATCCCCACCGGGTTTTTCCCTTGGCCAAGGTTTCCTCAAAAACAAATATGGTGTTATGAGTTCATCTATGTTTATCTTTTTTGCATGGTTGTTAATTTTATGTTACATCTTTATATGTTTCTTAAGGAAAGTAAAGAAGTTTAAGAATTTAAAAAAGTACTGTAACACTGATTCACCCCCCCTCTCAATGTTACCAAATCCTAACATCAATAATATCATCCAATAAGGGTTTCCTAAAGATTGGACAAATAGTTTAAAAATACCCCTTTTTAAGAGTGATGATGTCAATAATCCCTCCAATTACGGGATGATAATGATTAAGTCTTTCTTTGCAAAACCATTTGGAAACATGATAGAAAATAGAATTATTAAATGTGCAAAAGGGAAAGTTGGTTTTAGATCTAAACATTTCATAATTGATCATTGTATTACTTTGAGACACATTATTGAAAAAGGGTGTGAAAAAAAAATGAAGTCTTTTTCTACTTTGTTGATTTTAAAAAGGCTTTTGACATGGTCCCTAGGGACAAAATTTGGCATAGAATGGAAGAACTTGGATTCGTATGCATCTTAGAGTTATTGTTCATAGGATGTATGAAGAGGTCAAAGTCAAAATCAGAACTTCAATTGGCATTTTAGAATGATTTAAGAATGATATTGGGGTCAAACAAGGTTGTCCCTTAACACCTACCATGTTTGGTTTATATATTGAAAAACTTGAAGAGTGGTTAAACATGAAAAATGGTGAGGGAATTCAATTGAGAATTTTTTTAATAAAGTTTCTCCTTTATATAGATGATCTCATTTTGATTGACAAATTTTCCTATGGTTGAATATGGTAGGAATGCAAATTAATATCAACAAGACTAAAGTCATGGTTTTTTCTAATAGCCAAAAACAATCAACACAAATTTCATTTTGAAAGTAAAATTTTTGAGGAATTACATATTACAAATATCTCAACATTGACTTCAATAAGAATATAAAATGGCAAGGTGGTAGAAAGAAAATAATTTTAGGAGGTTGGAAGACATTTTATGCTCTTCAAAATATGTGTAGAGAGGCAAAGTTTTGAGATTGGAAAACTACTCAAACTCTTTTTAGTCTTTTAGTTTTGTCGGTTGATCTTTATCATTGTGAAGTGTGGGCCAACAACACTTTAGTCTCACAATGGAAGCATATAGAGAGAATCCAAAAACATTTGATCGCAAGCAAGTTCAAAATAAAAAACATTGTTCCATATGATAGCATGTTAAGAGAATTGAGAGTTGCCCCTATTAAAATAATTGTTATGGTGCATCTCATTATAAGCTATCTTAAAAGAACCAAATAAATGGAAGAAGGTAGATGACCTAAGGTTGTCTTCAATGATATATTATGCAAAAGGAAGAAGAGGTGATTGCACCAAAACATCAAGTGGATGAGTAAATGGAATATTCATTTCAATATATACCCCACAAATGACAAAGAAATAATTTTTTTTGTTATGGATAAGTTCTACAAGAGAAATCGGGGTATTGGGATAGGAAGGAAGAAAAAATAATATATCACCGAGTTAAATTCCACATGCGATCAACTTCAAAAAGATTACATAGGGGACAATATTTCATGGAGAGAAAATATTCTTATTACTCAACTTAGAAATAACTCTCATCAACTTTTTTGTGAGACCGGGCTTTGGAAAAGGGAAAAAGAGGTGTGGGAAGAGGGAGTTTTTTTTTTACAATTCTGAGAATGTGGAAACTGAATAACATTTTATTATTGAGTGTGTTTCTTACAAGGACAACAAGGAAAAATTTATGAATATTTTTGCAGCTAGCTCTTGGCATAACTTATTCAGTGAGGAGTACATTAAGAAGTTGAGAGCACTCATCATCAATTCACACACTAATACATTTGGGGTTGTTTTCTAACGAAATGTCCGAGGAGCAATGGGATTTATTTTTCTTTGTTAGATTATAGAAGGATTTTTTTTTAATCCATACCCGTGATTGTCAGTATTCTGACAATCACAAGAAATTCATCAGAATTAAACGATCACGGGCATAGCTTTTTTTTTTAAAAAGTCAAATTTCTATTCACTTTTTCATGCTTCTATTCACTTTTACGTGTGAGAGGGTCAAAAGGGAAGTGAATTTCCTACTGAGCAGCCCAGCTTGGAATCGTTAGGGGAGGAAGGAAAATCACATAGACAAATTGATTTGGAGAAACCACATATTGTCTAGATCACGAGAACCTCTCATTAGTGGTGGAAGGTAAAAGATAAGCCAAAATGCATTTCCTAGAATGATTCATGAAATTTGCTTCTATCGTGTAATTATATTGCATATATCAATTCGGTCATTGGAGATGTCGATCTTGTGTTTTGTTTAGGAATTGAAACTAATAATTGATAGCTTCAATACTTGTCACACGTTAACAGTAGACTCCCAATAATGTACACGATGTAATTGATGAGAGTGTGGTATAGAGAAAAGGATAATTCCAATGATGTTTTAGAGTTACGGTCCAATGATCTTCAATATGAGAAATATGTAATTGATTAGTAATATCTAATGGGAGTGCCATGTAATGTTCCCTGAGTAATTACTATCACTACACCAAGATGAGGATATCAATGATGGATGTTTTTGTTAGTGCCACCGTATTATTCAGCTTATTACTATCAATTACAATTGGTTGTAATTGATACTATTTGTTATCGTAGATTTCTAACATTTCTCTCCCAAGCCAAAGGTATTGGTAGCTAAATGTCAAGTCATTTTCAAGCATAAAATATGGTCAAATAACAAAACAAGTATATGATGTATTTACTCCTAGACCCTAAGACTCTCAACAGTCTTCTAAAATGCTTCCAAATCAAGGATTCCGCAATCAATTTAACTCTCAGACCCTCATAAGCATAAAATCCCCAATTTATCTCAATAAAACCCTCAAAGCTAGGGCTTCCTAAATGCATGACTTCCAATCACTTCTATACTTAACCAATTATCTAATTAATCATGCTATTATGATGTTATTCATATCATTGATAATGAGTATCGATTATTAATCACTCATGCTAATGAATCGATAACCAATATCGAATCTTATACTAATCATTGTGTAAATTAATAATGAACAACAAGTTTTATATCAATTTGTGAATCAATAAGCATTGATTAGTAATGGTTTGTGAGAGCATGTCTCACGTAGAGACATGTCTCCACATGAACCATGTTCATGTGGAGACATGTCCCTATGGGAGACACGTCTCCTTTCTTATATATATTGTGAATGGATTCATATTAAAATCGTACATAAAATAGATAAAGGGAACAATCAACATACAGTCTTCTTTACATATCGGTGGAGTTTATATTAAACTAAAATATAATCATATTTATATTGATATCAATATTGAATAGTGAGATTGCCATTTGACCACAACCCTATAGACTATTGGTGCAGGAGCACCAAAAGCCCTTGAAGCCCATTGAAGACCAATTTGGTCAAAACATTGTAATAAGGCCATTTAGAGGCCATATCTTTTATTTTCATAGTTAAGTAGTGTCATCTCATGCATTATATTGCACTTGGAAGGCCATTTGAGCCATTCTTATAAGCCTTAAGGAAATTTGGGCCTATGTTGGTCAAACCAAGTCAAAGGTCCTAAAAGGGATCAAAGGTGGAAATGATGGTAGAAATAATGTTTTTATACTATATTTGACATGTTATCAAAGGTATAAGTCAGTGCATGGTCATTTGAGTATATATTGTCAAATCTTGCAAAAATTATTAATTTAATTACATAGTCTACTACCTTATCATTGAAACCAAAATTTGTAAATGGTGTATTGAATGTTCAATTGCCTTGGTTCTTTTTGCATTTTTCCTATGTTTAAGTATTCATAAATACCTCAATTTTTTTGCTTGTGAATTAGTAAGACCATGTCAAATAATATCAATGAAGAAAAAAATGAGACACTTTCTAGATTGTGGTCTAACTTCAAAATAAAATGTGATGAAAAATGTTATTGTCCCGACAAAAATTGTAAGGGCTTAAAGATTCGAAGACTTCTAGTCAGAACAACTAAGAAAAATTGTAGGCAACATGGTCACATTGGAGGGGGGAATGATTATCGTCGATTAGTAAGTTGTTTATTATATTATTTTAATAATTTATATACATAATAAATCACTTCATGATGAGATCGTGATCATGGTTTTGTTACTCAAAATTACAGCATACTATACAATAAGCATAAATAGGAAAAGGTTTAATTTGTTTGTCTAATTAACACTACCTTGCAGGTTTTGTTAGTTTACATGTCATTATTGCATTCATTCTAGATGTCATCATTGTACTCTAAGTATTGATTATTACTCCAAATATTTCAAAAAATTCATAAATGATCATTACATTGTGCATTCAAACTGAATGTAGTATACAAATGTCCTTTCTTGTTTCATATTTCATATCAATAAGTAGAGTACATTTGTAGAATTGAAAGAAAGGTTGAAGTATGGAATAGGGGTCCTGATGGGCTTCTAAAATAGCCATCTTTCTCAGTGCTTTTTATCCTCTTTCTAGAAAAAATTGATTGCACATAGACATGAATTTATGGTTTTAAGCATATGAACTTATGGTTTCTATGTATATGTTATATATGTGTGTGAACATAAGATGGAAATGTGGATACTTCTAAAGACATAATATTTTCTTAAATTCATGGATAGGAATGGTGAATACAATAGCTATACATGTTAATGGATGTTTCCTTGCCTAAGCTATGTTTTGGGTAGTTACCTCCTGTAGCCATAGGATTTGCAAGAGTGATAATTAAGACTTACACCTCATCCTAATATTGATGATGTGGATATATATGTATATGGTTGGATGTGTGCACATTGATTGTTTTGTAGGAGTTAACTATGGATATTCAAAGACCAACATACTAGCATGGGTGTCATCAAAGCCAACTGTAGATTGCAGAATCTTCGCAAGCAAGTCAATACTTTTTGTTGCATGCAATGTGCAGATTTAGTGTGCGCTATATTCTAGGATTATTCATGGTCAATAATGTTTCTATTGTGAAACTTTATGAGTTGTAACTGATCCTCATTTATGAAGTGATTGTAGATTTAGGAGATAGTTGTAGCTTCCTTTTAAATAATCGACTGTAGTGAATCTTTTGGAGTTAGTCGAACAAACTGGTTTTTAATAGAACTCTTGCATACTGTTTCAATCAAGTGTAACCATTTTATGGATGAATAGAATGTTTAGTTCAAGTTTACATCTTTCATCTTGATTGTACTTCTCATTCACTCATTCAAGGGGGCCCACTTGATGAGTGAATTATTCTATTAGTGTAGAGTTCATTTTCCTGTTCATTTATATGTATTAGAACTATGTTGTTCCTGTAGCTACTGATATCAAAATTAGTAGCCTATTCTTGTAGCACAGTCAGTTGGAGTAGTTCCTAATTGCAATTTCCTACTTTGATTAGAATACATTTGCTTACCAGTTTTAGTATAGTTTTCTTGAAGCATAAGCATTTGAATTCCTTAGATAGACTTAGAAAGAGAAGGTTTGAAGCATATACATTGCAAATGCCATTCCAAGTTTACGTCCCTGGTTGATAATTAAATGAGACCAAATAATGCATTTAGGAATCATTTGGGGTGTCCAATCCTGAAATAGGAAGTCCATTTCTCTAGGTTTCTGATACTATTATTTGGCAAAGCATTTTTGGCGCTGCTGCTAGGGATGGTGTTAATTCAAACTTATCCTTGTAGTTGCATTCTTGGTTTTAATCTAGTACTTAAGTAAGAATTTTATGCATAGAAGGAGAGATCACCTTGGGAGATTTCTTCCCCATAACTACCAAGAAGAACCATTTGATATATTTAATCCTCAAGTTGAAGAACCTCAAAGTGAGAATGAAGAATAAGAACCCTTTGAAAATCCATTTGTTGATGCTTAGGAAGACATATCCTCTTCATCATCTGAGGAATCACTACATTTGAATGACCTATTTGCTGAACTTGAATACCAAGACAACCCTCTTGCTCTTATTATATATCAGCTACCACCACTGGGTCCTCCTCCCAGAATGGCTGCTCAGGCTCCCTTTCCTTTTCCTATACCTCAACAACAAGGTAACCAAAATTTGAAGAATATACCTACTACTGTGCTTCCCAAATTTTATGGCCTCCTTACAAAAGACCCTGAGACCTTTCTCTTTGAATTTGATATTCTTTTCTGGAGTTATGATTATACCACTGATGCCCACAAGCTGAATTTGTTTCCATCAACTCTAAAAGAAGCTACTTTGAGATGGTTCATGGGGTTAGGTGCTAATGCTGTAGCAGATTGGAATGTCATGTGCACTATGTTTCTTTTGAAGTACAAAGAGTACTGTAGAGGTCAAGATTTGAAAGGTGATGACATTTTTAAAATGTCTCAGAAGGAGGATGAAACCTTGGAGGATTATTTATCTAGATTCATGTTCAACCTACAATGTAATACACAACACCAGCTAAATGAGGCATCTCAAAAACACCTCTTCCTAAAGGGTGTGAACGATGGAAGTATTGAGGCTCTAGACCTAATGGCAAGAGGAGATATCACACAAAAAGGTTGGGTTGACATAAAGAATATGTGTCAAAATTATTCAAGGGCCACTTTGAAGAATGGTAGGGGACTTAGAGACCTACCGTATAAGTCTAATGGTGGTTCAGGAGTATCCAAAATGGAGCTATCTAATTTGCTATTTGACTTCAAGCAAGAAATCATTAATGATGTCACCACTCAGATGGATAGTATGCAAGTGAGGAGGAAGAAGGAAGAGTTAGATGTTGTGCTTGTTGAGTTCTATTCTCATTGCAGAGAAAAGAAGAGAAACTGTAAATGTAAGATGATTGCATCTGTGGACATCAACCCAATGCCCACCAATTTCAAAGCCATAGATGAGGAGAATGGAGAATTTTTCTATGTTTCTCAAAGGTGTCCATGGGCTCAGAGACAAGGTATGCCTCCCGACCCACTGAATAATTTTGGTTATAATAATAATAGCTATTGGCCAAACCAAAACCCCCAAAATTCTACTCCTCGGGGTCAGAATTGGAATCACAACTGGTCCAATCAACAGTCATACTATAACCAAGCCTATCCGTAGCAACCACCATTTAACCCATACCAACAATAGTATAACTCCTATCAGCAGCCACAACAGAATAGCCAATGGCCACCTCATGGTAACTAGAAACCACAACCTTAGTGGGGACCCAATCAGCCTAATCAGCAATAGGCAATAATGCCCCCACCTTAGCAACAAGCTATTATGCTGCCGCCTCCTGTAGCAAATAGAAACCCTCAAAAGCCAACTCAACTTCCTGCTCAACCAACTCCAAATCCTAATAATAAGCAACAAGCTTATTCCTTGCATGTAAATGATATCCATCTTAGATCAAGAACTACACTACCTACACCCAAGGAGCCAATAATAACCAAATTTGCTGATGCCGAGGACATACCCATGAACTAGCCTGTTGATTTTCCACCTGTTGTTCAAATTGCACTAGTGCCTAAGAATCCTCCTTATCTGCAAAGATTGTCTCATGCAGTTCCTCCAAAAGAAAATCTTGTAGCCACTAATTTGATTGATTAGCTCAAGCAAATGATAGTGCAGATTCCCTTGTTGGATGCCCTTAAAGAAATTCTAGTATATACCAAAGAAATTAAAGAAGCCTGTATCAAACAACCTGGAAGGAAAAAGAAAGACCCTGATACTATCCATGTCTTAGGCCAGCTCTCTGATCTCATGCTAAGAAAAGTTGTCATGCCTAAGTATTCAGATCTAGGAAGTCCAGTGGTAACCATTTACATTAATGGTACCCAAATTTAGAATGTTCTAATTGACTTGGGAGCATCAATCAATGTTATGACTAGGGAAGTTCTGTTGAAACTTAGTATCATTGGTTTGCGGGACACACCAACAATATTGTAGTTAGCTGATAACTCCATAGTCAAGCGCGATGGTATGGTTGAGGATATTGTTGTTACTTTGGATTCCTTAGATTACCCTTCAGATTTCATAGTCTTGTCACCCAAAGCCACCCTAGGAGGATATCCATTAATCTTAGGATGATCTTGGCTAGCCACGACTGATGCTTGCATTGCATGTCATTCAGGAAAGATGACCATATCAGATGGAATAAATACCAAGAAGTTAACTCTGTATTCTCTAGCAAAACCCCAAAGTGAACTTGATCAAGTTGTCTAGCCAGACTTAGGAGATGCTACCCTTGAAGCAAATTCTATGCAAAAACTAATGGTCATTGAGAGAAATCCATTCATGGTATCACAAGAAGAAGATGATATACTAGCAGCAATCCTTACCAACCAATATGGTTCTGAGGAGTCATCTTGTGATGATCCAAATTGTTCCCTTCAAATAATAATGCCCAAACAAACCACATCTCAGCTTCCTATAGCACCTGATTATCTTCACACCTTGCTACCCCATGAGATAAAGTCTCCATCCATAGCATAAGTCTAGATGTTAGAAAAACTTAAGAGAGTTGAAATTGTTTCAGGAAAGGAGCTGAATGTTAATAAAAACCTTACTGAATCTCAGATGTCTAGTCTTCTCAAGCTTTTATAGGACAGTCAGCAAGCCTTTTCATGGGATTACATTGACATGAAAGGGCTAGATCCCAAAATCTCTACTCACAGAATAAATATAAGCCCAGAATACAAGCTAGTAAGGCAAGCTCAAAGAAGGATTAACCTTGCTTTAAGAGACATAGTTAAGAACGAGTTGCAGAAGCTTCTTAGCATAGGTTTCATTTATCCTATTTTTTTACAGTTAGTGGGTTTCTCCACTTGTAATTGTTCCAAAGAAAGGGGGAAAGTGGAGAGTTTATGTTGACTATAGAGAACTTAACAAAGCCACTAAAAATGATCACTTTCCACTACCTTTTATTGACCAAGTGCTTGATAATCTTGCGGGTAAAAAGTAATTTTCATTTCTAGATGGCTTCAGTGGGTATAATCAGATAAAAATATCACCAGAAGACCAGGACAAGACAACATTTACTTGTCCTTGGGGAGCCTTTTCTTATTCAGTCTTTCCATTTGGATTGTGTAATGCCCCTGCTACTTTTCAGAGAGTAGTGCTGGGTATTTTCTCTGACATTGCTGCTGATTGTGTTGAAATTTATATGGATGAGTTTACAACTCATGGAACCACATTTAAAGAAGCACAAGCTAACTTGGAAAAGGTCCTTAAGAGATGTCAAGATTATAATCTCTCTCTTAACAGTGAGAAGTTCTATATGATTATGGAGGAGGGAGTTGTCTTGGGACACTACCTTTCATCTTTTGGAATTCAGGTTGACCCTGCAAAAATTGCAGTTATCAACACACTTCCCACACCAGTTAATTAGAAGGATGTCAGGAGTTTCCTTCGCCATGCTGGTTACTACAGAAGGTTAATAAAAGACTTTAGCCAACTTGTAGCACCATTATATAACTTGTTGAAGAAAGAAGCTGAATTTGCATGGACAGAGGAATGTGAAGCATCATTCCAGAAGTTGAAAGATGTTCTAACAACAACACCTATTCTTAGAGGACCTGATAGGAAGCTTCCATTCCATATCCACATAGATGCATCTGACTATGCTATTGGAGTAGTTCTGGGACAGAAGGAAGGTATTATTGAACATGCAATTTACTATATTAGTAAAAATTTGCAAGGAGCATAATTAAATTATACTATTACTGAAAAAGAGTTGTTAGTAGTTGTTTATGCACTAAACAAATTTAGGCACTACATCACAAGCTATGAAGTATTTGTTTGTACTAATCATTCAGCTATCAAGTACTTAATGAATAAACCTGCCATTAGTGGTAGGTTAGCACGCTGGTTACTCCTCATGCAGGAGTTTGATGTAAAGATAATAGACAAACTAGGAAAGGCTAATGTAGTGGTCAATTTCTTGTCACGAATGCAAGTGCTAGATGATCTTGTAGTAATTGATGATAGCTTCCCTGATGAGCACTTGTTTTCTATTGATTCTTTCAATCCATGGTATGCAGAATTATCCAACTACCTTGCTACAGGGAGAATGCCACCTCACTTCTCTCCTAAACAATGACATCTGTTAGTTGAGAAGAGTTTTAATTTATCTTGGATATCAGGCTTCATGTTTTATACAGGACCAGACCAGGTAACAAGGTGATGTGTTCGAGAGGATGAAACTTATGACATCCTTTAGGCATGCCATGATGAGCCATGCAGAGGACATTTTGCTACAAAGAGGACAACCTACAAAATATTGACAACCAGATACTACTGGCCTACATTACATAAGGATGCAACAAAACATACTCAGCATTGTGATAGGTGCCAATGTATGGGACGTTCCACAAAGTTTGATGAAATGCCTCTGCAGCTGCAGGTAGTTGTCACACCCTTTGACAAGTGGGGTATTGACTTCATTGGACCCATTGAGCCCTCTTCTCATGGGAAGTCTTACATCTTAGTATGTAATGATTATGCAACCAAATGGGTTGAAGCCAAAGCTATGAGACATGCCAGAGATCACAAAGTTGTTGAGTTTCTTTATGAATGCATATTCACCAAATTTGGAGTACCAAGGGAAATTTTCACAGATCAAGGGGCACAATTCACCTCTAACCTTATCACAAAGTTGATGCAGGAGTACATGGTGTGTCATGGAAAATCTTCACCCTATCATCCTTAGGCCAATGGCCAGGCTGAAATCACAAACTGGGAGATAGAATCCATTCTCACTAAAATAGTGGCTGTGCATAAAAAGGATTAGGCTACATGCCTTCCTAAAGCCATATGGGCTTACCGCACCACATGGAAAACCACCACAGGGTTTACTCCTTTTGAGTTGGTATATGGAAAATCAGCCTCTATGCCGATTGAGTTCTAGCATAAAACACTTCACACCACCTTAGATCTCGATATAGATATCACCACAACACAAGAAGGCAGGTTACTACAATTAAATGGATTGGATGAATACAGAAAGTTTGCTCTCCACAATACATAGTTGATACAACAACAAAGAAAAAAATGGCATGATAAGTTCATTCGTGATAAGAAATTTTTTGTAGGAGATTGGACACTGTTATATGATTCAAGATACCAGCACACACCTGGGAAATTTCATACCAGATGGCTTGGGCCTTATGAGATCATATCAATATTTGACAATGGATCAGTAAAACTTTCAACCATTGATCCTGTTAAATTCAAGTTACTTGTCAACGGGCATCGCCTGAAACTTTACCACAAACCTATTAGCCATGATGAGTTCCTCAAGTAGTTCCAAAGCACAACTGAAGCAAGTGATCCTGTAGCCAAAGAATCTGGGTCTTCCACCCAGGATTCTGCCGATTCTTGATTCCATTCAAGAACACCATACTAAATATTTCACATTTTGTGGAATAATTTCTCCATAATAATTTTTCATCTCACCTTCTCTCTTTTCCACCCATTCACCCCATCCCATCACTTCAATTATGCAGGTGCAGTTTTTTTTGAACAACTCTTCCTGTAGCACCTCCAGGTTCGTGCCACATATACTCGTACATATACTATTTTTATTCATTAATTTTTAGGATTTTGTGTCATTTTAATTTTTCACTCTTGCTTAACCTGGCTTGGTGGGACCCATGCCATTACTTAGTTGGGGGGGGGGGGGGGGAACTATTCTATTTTTGAAATTTCAAATTAGCATGTAAAATTAAAGTTCTTGTCTTTGAATTGTGTTTGCGACATGACTTGATGATCTGTCCTTTTGTGATTGCATCATCACATTTGAAGTGAATTAAAGATATTAAAGTCTGATCTTGATTTCTAATGATATGCCGTGATGTGTTCGGGGTGGCAGCCTTGGCACGCGCGAGCTATTATGAGATGTTATGCAAAAATTATATCATTAGATTTCATGCAAAAATCTATAATTCTATGAATCAAGTTACAGTTTGTACGCCATCTTTTCTTCTACAACATCTTGTTTCGTAATGCATTGAGGTCTGTGACTTGCCATTGTCAAGCTCTGTGGGAATTGTAGTTCTGCAAATTCAAAATTTGTTTGAGAGTAGCAATGGGAGGTGACCTTCAACGACATGAGCCAGTGGATCATAGGGTTTTGCTAAATGATGTGTCCACTTGTGAAATGTTTAGAAGAAGAGGATGGCTAGATTATTGTTTAAGCCTTACAGGGTTTAATGAGGAAGTCGCTCTACAATTTTTATTTGCCTTGAAGGATGGGTTTGCAGAAGTCAAAGGATTGAAGATTGAATTCACAGAAGATGTAGTAGTTGAAGTGACTGGTTTACCACAAGAAGGTGCACAATGGGTGAAAGATTTTGACTTGCATTTGGTGAGAGCACAGTTCACTTTGCACGGTGATCCTCAGTTAGATATCAATAGGAAGAAAGTAACTTGGCGATTATCTTTGCCTTTGAAGTTCATTTAGCCAACCGCATTTGTTATTCAGTACTTCACCGACGAGGGACGCTACAAGTATTTGCATGCTTTGCATTTCAAAATTCTCAGTCATCTTCGGCACGACAACAGACCGGTAAATCTTCCCAGCTTCCTATTTAACATTGTGAAAAAGGCAAGCTTTATTAGTCCATTTAGGAAGCAACCAGTCTATTTCACATCATTGCTTAATAAAATTAATTGTAGAAAGGGAATTGAATAGACAAAAGGTTGGGACATGGGAATAATTTTTGCAAATGAATGAGGTTGAACCTAGAGTAGTTGGCCCTAGAGGTCATGGTGTTGGTCGGAGAGAGAAAACATCCTCTAGGGTTCGTAAAATTGTTCAAAGAATTGAGAATGATCCTGAAGCCTCTCCTTCCATTTCTAGGTCACCTAAAAAAAGAACTTTCAGTGTTGGAGCCTCTACTTCTCAGAGGAAGAAAAACAAAAGTATGGAAGCTCCCAATATTCTTGAATCTTCACCGTCTGTAAGGACTAGGTCTACATCTAGGAAAGATAAGGGTAAAACAACAGAGCTAGAAGAGGAAATATTAGAACCTCAGCCTAGTGATAATACTAATAATGTGAAAGAAACCCTACATTCCCCTAGGGAGGAGAATTCTGAAAACCCTCCTGAAGCAGTTGCAGAGGAGGTAGTCATTAAAAGAAAGATGTGGAAGAGTCCTTTGAGCTCTTCCATACCCCCTATGAGGAGAAGTAGAAGGACTTATGAGAAAGATGTTGAAGCTTCTATTCCTATTATTAACATTGAGTCTTCTGAATCTATAGAGCATGAATCTATAGAAATGAGTCTTTGGAAAATTCCTCTTTTGAGGAATTGTTTTATCAAACTGCAGCCAGTGACACTATATTGAGAGAGTAGAGTCTAGAAATAGAGGTTAATCATGGAGTTAACTACATACTGATTGATAGTGACAAAGACTCTAAGGATAGAGGAATTTGTAGATAATTCTATAGGGCTGAATGTTAGTATGAATTCAGAAGAAACCCCTGACTTTGGGACCAAAATTGTTGAAGAAGTACCCCAGTAAAGCAGTTAGGATAGGTTAGAAATGCTGGCTAAGGTAGTAGCTAATGTTAGTGAGGAAAGAAATGTAAAAAAGACAATTGTTTTGTGGAAGGGGAAGTCCTCTACACCAAAGAAAATAATTAAAAATCCTCACTTTCCATCTGGATGGGTGGATATACTCAATCAGGAACCTTTACCCCCACTAGATTTGTCTACACCCCTTGTTGCATGGATAAACTTATACCAACAGTTGTTATGGGAAAAGAAACAATGGAAATTAGAAAAGGAAAAATTGAAATGAGTCATTAGTGAGCAGGATTCTCAGTTGGAGCAGAAATCAGATGAGATTGAGATATTGAAATGGAGGATTGATCAGATTACAAGATTAATTCTAGAGCTGATGGAATGCAGATCACCATCTTTGGTGTGTGCATTATTCCTTAAAGAAAAACTTGTTAATTTCAAATTAATAAGAATTGTAGAAGGCCTCAATCCTTCCATATCAACTCCCCATGAATTTTACTATGAGCTTTTAGTCTGCTCCAATGACTCTGAAAAACCTATTGTGTGAATTGTACTTACATAACCTAGCAGTTCCTGATGACACAGAGTGGAATTCACTCCTCTTTATAGGGGATGTATAGTTAAGAGCAGTTATGTCATGGATGCAAAATGAGATGAGTAGGGAACATTACGCTGTGCCATACAAAGACAAAGAAATGTCAGCTCCTTTGATGATGAGGCCTGAAGTTTAGCACTCCAGGCGGACATATTTTGATTGGCTTTCTATCATATCAAACACTAGTGGAGCCAATAAGATCTATCCAGTGTGAGAATAAGCTTTTACAGACTAGGACCAGCATTCCTCATGAGATGTTGCCACAACAATCAGTGCCTCCCAACAGAGGTGGATATGGATGTCACATGATCTAAAGTCAAGGGAACCTCACTCACCATAGAATCTAACCCTTGCTACAAGAAGAGTTCCATGGTACATTATGTTGGGAAGGACACTCCTTAACCACCAGTTTCCATTAAGGTTTTAGCCTCCACTCTTCCTACAGCCATTGCTAGTGATGAATGATAGTGCAGTAGATTATGACATGGCCACTGAAGTCTAGCGATGGGAAAGACTGAAAGAAACTCATGGATACTTTGACTATGTTCATGATGAGTCTGGGTAGAGAACAACTAGTGATTTGAGGGTCCGTGCTAGGATTCAAAACTTCATGATTATTGGGGACCAACAATAGTTCAGTCGGGGGGAATGATGGGCTTCTAAAATAGCCATCTTTCTTAGTGCTTTTTATCCTCTTTCTAGACCAAATTGATTGCACATAGACATGAATTTATGGTTTTAAGCATATGAACTTATGGTTTATATGTATATGTTATATATGTGTGTGAACATAAGATGGAAATGTGGATACTTCTAAAGACATAATATCTACTTAAATTCATGGATAGGAATGGTAATACAATAGCTATACATGTTAATGGATGATTCCTTGCCTAAGCTATGTTTTGGGTAGTTACCTCCTGTAGCCGTAGGATTTGCAAGAGTGATAATTAAGACTTACACCTTTTCCTAATATTGATGATGTGGATATATATGTATATGGTTGGATGTGTGCGCATTGATTGTTTTATAGGAGTTGACTGTGGATATTCAAAGACCAACATATTGGCGTGGGAGTCATCAAAGCCAATCGTAGATTGTAGAATCTTTGCAAGCAAGTCAATACTTTCTGTTTCATGCAATGTGCAGATTTAGTGTGCGCTATATTCTGAGATTATTCATGGTCAACAATGTTTCTGTTGTGAAACTTTATGAGTTGTAACCAATCCTCATTTATGAAGTGACCATAGATTTAGGAGATATTTGTAGCTTCCTTTTAAATAATAGACTGTTGTGACTCTTTTGGAGTTAGTCGAACAAACTAGTTTTTAATAGAACTCTTGCATACTGTTTCAATCAAGTATAACCATTTTATGGATGAATAGAATGTTTAGTTCAATTTTGCATCTTTCATCTTGATTGTACTTCTCATTCACTCATTCAAGGGGGCCCACTTGATGAGTGAATTGTTCTTTTAGTGTAGAGTTCATTTTCTTATTCATTTATATGTATTAGAACTCTGTTGTTCCTGCAACTACTAATATCAAAATTAGTAGCCTATTCCTGCAGCACAGTCAGTTGGAGTAGTTCCTAACTGCAATTTCCTGCTTTGATTAGAATACATTTGCTTACCAATTTTAGTATAGTTTTCCTGAAGCATAAGCATTTGAATTCCTTAGATAGACTTAGAAAGAGAAGGTTTGAATCATATACATTGCAAATGCCATTCCAAGTTTACGTCCCAAGTCGATAATTAAATGAGACCAAATAATGCATTTAGGAATCATTTTGGGTGTCCAATCCTGAAATAGGCAGTCCATTTCTCTAGGTTTCTGATACTATTATTTGGCCAAGTAGGTCCCATGCATTGCCTCTATGTTGGTTTGTTATCAGCTGGTTGTCTACTAGGTCTTAGGTTCCAAGGTTTTCAAAGTCTAGGTCTTCATCTGCATTTAAGTCTTTAGGGTTCATATATGCATAAGAGAGAAAATATGGTTAGATCCTATTGGATCTAAGCAATGCATGAGAAAAAAATAACATACTATAGCAATCAAGTTTTCAATACTGCATATCAATCTGGAAAAACTAAAAGCAATAAGGAAATATACATTGACATTCACTGCAAGGTAGTATCAAAGGGACTTGTTTCTGACATGAAACCTTTTACTATTTATGATCAGTGTGGTGTATGTTGTCCTTTTTATTAACTAGGTGTCTAAATTAAAGGGACTTAGTATGTTCCAAACTGAGAAACCTTTTTCAGATAATGCAGTTCATGGCTAGATTAGTGAACATAATGGTTTGAAAGTAAATTTACAAGTTGTTTATTATGTTCACTAATCTAACCATTTCATAATGATGTTGTTTGAGAGCTTAAAAAATTATTTTACAGAAAAGAGTTGACTGGTTTTCACATTCAGTCATTGTAAAAGATGCAGATCAAGCTGAATTTCCAAGATGAAGTGCTACAGGAAGTGCCAATATTCCCAATGTTTAAAGTTCAAGTTACAAAAATCTAGCTACATAAATACTGGTATAATATGTCCTTGGTGTTTCAAAGATACTTTTTCAAGAAATATCATTATTGTTGCTGATTACAGAAAGAGTGCTTCAAGGTTGAGCCATAAAGTTATGAAATGTTTACAATTTGCTTTTAGTGAGTGTCATGAACCTATGTTCGAACCTCAATAAGTAGCATTCTAGTTTTTTTGAGTGTCACGAGCCCATGCTCAAACTTCATTAACAATGAACAAACATTTTCATCTTTTTGTACTTCTCATATTTTAACTGCAAATTCAGCATCAAAGAGAATTGTTAACAGTGGACATGTTGTAGGAGCTATGATGCTAAAATACCTAGGATGCAAAATGAAAACTTATGCTATTGAACAGAAGTGCATAACATATTATTCCTACAACTAAAATTTCAAAAGTTACAAAATCAAACAAAGTGAAAGCTGTAAGATATTGAATAAACAGAAACTATAAGTTTTCAATATGGTTTGTGATCATTGACAAAGATCTTGGTGTATTTTTTGAAAAAAGATACGATAGCGTAAAGTTTGATATTCCAGGTGATGTGTGTGCACATTTATAATGACAATGAAAGTAGAAAGTACAAGATGTGTATATGCTGGAACAGGATATGCACAGCTAATAGAGAAATTTCATAAGGAGGAAAGTACTTATCTGTTTTGGAATAAATGATTGTGATTCTTGAACACCTTTCAGTCATGTTTTTAGTCACCTTCTAAGGTTTGCGAAGGTTATGACTGAAAGATGTTATAGTTTTTAATTATAACTGAATATATCTGTTAACATCTTTCAGTCATAACCTTGCAACTTTAGTAAGCCATTAGAGAAGATTTTGGCCTGGTTCATTTTCTCATGATTTCATGGTTTCCTTGAGCAACTATCATTCACAGGTAGTTGAGCTCATAAACATATGGTTTTGCATTTGGGTTTCAAGAACGAGTCCACCAGTTCATCAAATTCACTGATGATATTAGACAAATTTATTTATGTTAGCAGAGTGAAATAGTTGGGATGCTATATGCTATAGTCACAGTCTAAAAAAAAAACTGTAGAAAACATATTAAAACTGAGTTCTAGTAACTGTCTATTTTACACAGTTTGTTTTTAGTTGTTTGAAATATAAACTAGTCAAAGGCTCGAGCAATGTCAAGACAAATTCAAGTTTTCAAGCAGTTAGTGTTCGATGCATGCAATAATAGTGAGACAAAGCTGAGTTCACTCTCGGTCACTTAAAAGAGGGAACATGATTCAAGCCAAATACCAAGAGTGAAGAGTGAGATCACAGGTTGTGATCATCTTTCAAATAAAGATGTAAGTTTCAAAGCTTTCCTGTAGTTGAAAAAAAAGACCATGATGCCGCGTCATCTATGGTTCAAAGGTCACTTAAAATATTCAAAGCATTCTCAGCATGTGAGCATAAAACTACAGCCAAGCTGTGATTTATAAATTTTGACAGAGGAAAAGAACTAATGATTCAAGCTGAAGAATGGGCTGAAAGATACACAAGAGATGCACGATGCTCGATAGTTAGTTGTTAACTGTGGCCAAGTATTTTCTATATTCATGCCTTTGAAATAATAGTCAAGTTATTTTTCAAAGTTCAAAACTTAATGAATAGAGTCACAGTTAGGGTATTGAGAATACAAAAAGACATAAAAGATAAAAGAACATCAGTCATAAGACTATCAACATAGAATTGACTTGAAGCTCATGGCTTGACTCATGAATGAAAGGAAACTCTTAGCAAAGCTGAGTTTATGCATAATGAAAACAAAAGATGAATATACACCAGTCACGACTATGACTTACATGCAATAACCCATGATTTCAAAACAAATCTGCAGCAGATAAACAAAGAGCTCAAAGATAAACTTACAGCTGCTTGCCAAAGTGAGTCGAAGATTTCAATCTATATTCAGTGAACCTGAGTTTGCATTCGATGCTGAGTTCTCTATTTGAGATGCACATCAGTAAGGAGTAGCAGTGATCTCGAGTGTAGCAGTAAGCTCAAGTTCAACAAAGAGCTTCATTCATAGGGAGTTGAGTTTCTTCAGAAGATTTGAAAGCTTTCTTTCAGTTAGGGTTTCATTTTCCCTCATTCTTCTCTATGAAGAATGAGATAAGCACAACTACCAAGAAACAAAATAAACATAACAAATTTGGAGTCCACAAGAAGATCAACATTCAATGCCATCAATGCAGATGTCACATTCTTGTAGAGTTTCAAAAACTATATAGTGCCACCTCATACTATCATCTCCTCGAGTTTTGCATTATATTGCAAGTGGATTGAATAGTCATGTCGACTTTCTCCACTTTGCATGTTTCATACTTAGAAATCTTTTTCTAGGTTAGGAGTTGAATAGTTAGGTTATTTGATATTAGATTTTATCTAATATTAAGTAAATTTTAAATATTGGTAAAGAATTGTAAAAGGATTAAGTCCTTAGTATAAGCCAATATTTAAGGGGCACTTATAGTTGAGTTTGCATAGGCTTAATCATTGGCATGTTTTTGGCCAATTTTAGGGCAATTTGTGGGGTTTAGATTTTTGGATTGATGCTTAGGGATGGATATAACATTGATTTTTTATGATCAATTTAGGGGTTGCAGATTTTGAAGAGAGGCATATAGAGAATTTATTGTTCGTAAATGTTTTGGAAGCCATTTTTGTAATCACTTTTGCCATATTTTTGAGGAAATAAAGCAGAGATTTGTGATTCATATTTGTGGAATTATTTTGATATAGGATCTTGTCTTCATCTTTTCTTACAAGGGAAAAATTCATTATTGTCTAAGGGAAGTGAGTATATTTCTGTTCCTTCTTAAGGTAATCAATTGCTTAAAAGTCTTGTATGAAAAATGTATGTCTGTTGACTATTTTGAGCTATTTGTGGTCCAACCCTAATAGTAAGATTTGTTAACCTATATGTTGAGCAAAGATTTGAAGTGTCAAGACCTTCATATGTGAATTAGGATTAATGATTTATCTTTTTGCAAAGTTTGAAACAATTCTTGGTGTATCACTCTAATCTATTTTTAGTTAGAAGTCTTCTTTTTCCCTTTTCCCAACAAGTTATAGGTTAGGAGGTGATATTATATATTTGATAGGAACCAACCTAGAATCCAAAGATTCTTCCTTATTCAGAGTCTACCCATAGCTCGAGGAGGTTTCCATTGTTAGGATAGAATTGTCGTGTATCCCTAATGCCTAAGTTAGGGTGACAATTCTAAACCTGAACAGTTTTCAGCACGCCCGGTGGGACTATGAACTACTTCTCAGTTCTAAGTTGCTAGATCTATGGTTGTTTTTAATTTCATTTGCAGCTCCCAGTGTGGATTTTAATGAGTAGAACTCCAACGAGATCAAACAAGGAGGGTTTTGTGTATTAGGAATTACTGTCAAGCAGAAGGGGAGGAAGATCATCCAGAGGTGGAAGAACATCACAAGATCCAAGAGGTACTTTATTGAATTCAAATTTCTCATCATTTGATAACCCCATTTTTTAAAATCAAGCTACAAATTCAGAGGAACTTGAGGTTATTATTGAAGAAATCAGTCTTCTTAAAGATCTAGGTGTTCCTAATCATTCCATATCAAAATTTCCAAGTGCTGAAAATTTATTTATAGATAATTCTGTTCTTGGAGCTTCTACAAGTGGTACTACAGAAACTCCCCAGAATCTAAAGACTTATCAAAGGAAGGTAGTTCAGCCTACCCAGCCTTCTGTTACACCGGCTATTCAGTAGCAAGCTCCTCCACATAAAGAAATGTCTAGGAATCTGCAGTTTGTTACATTCGATCAAGGTAGTCCTTTGAGGATTGCAAATCATAATAATTTTCCATTGGCTGATCTTAAAGGCTTGCCAACATTCACTGGAGAAGGACCAGTAACAACTATTGAACACATCAGAGATGTTGCAACTCTTTGCAATGTTCATCATGTTATGGAAGAGGATGTAGCTTTGAAGCTATTGGTTGCATCACTCAAGGGTAAAGCCCTTGATTGGTTCAGAACTCTCCCGGTGAACTATACCTTAGGAGAAAGGTTGTCTAAAATTTTTGAGGACAAATCTGATAACCTATCTTTGGTGGAGCAATTAACTACTATCAAGAGAGCCCCACAAGAGTAGATGAGTGACTTCAATCTCTATTTTCAAAAGACTTGGAATTGGATTCCTATTACGGTAAGACCTTCAGCTGAATATGCATTTTTATATTATTTAAAGAGTTTGAATATCGATATCTCTGTTATGATTCAATCTATGGGGGGTAATACTTTACCCCAAGCTTTTGATACTACTATTAGGGCAGAAAATAGTCTTATCTAGGTAGGAAAGATAGCTCCTAGACCTCCTATGCCTTTCTTCCCTAATATTCAGTCTAATATGCCATTGGTAGTTCCACCATTATCTGTTGTCCCATCATATAAACCTTTAGAAATAGCTCCTACAAATCCTTTGAATGAATTACAGACTATTAAGGACAGTCAGCAAAAAATTGAAAGTTTGTTGCAATCTTTTGGTAACGATTTAGTGGCCCTTAAGAGGAATCAAGCTCAGACAAACCCTTCTATTCAAAATTAGTTTGCTGGTTCTTCTTCTCAATATCCTAATCAACCTAATTTTCAAGCCAATAGGCAACAATTTCAAGGAATTACTAATGCAAACATGCATAATTGGAATATGAGACCAAATAGACAGTACAATCCAACACCTCTTAATACTATTAGGGATATTGTTCCTACTCAGAATAATATTGCTACTGACTAGTGTTTTCCATGCAATGAGCCATATGATCAATCTACATGTTCTAATGGAATTCTTAACCAAGCTCTTATGGTACAAAATGCAATGAATTCATAGCATAATGTGTCTAATGAAGAGGTACAAAATCAACTAGATCAAAGTGCTACAAAGATCATTTTCCTAAATTGGAAAGAAGAAGAGTTTTGTGGTCATAATGAAGATTCATCAATTGCAGCAAATACTAGAGCGAAAAAGAGAGCCCTTGAAGTAGATCAATCTACTAGTAATGTTTCTTCTCCACCAGTTTCTATTTTAAAGAATCCATTAGTTTCCATTAATAAAGATCAAAGTGAAAGGAATGCTAATCAGAGTTCTCCTAGGTCCTCACATAAGGTACAGTTTGTTGTTCCATTCAATATTGTTGATACAATGAAAAAAAAAATGTTACTTTGTCTGCATGGGAAACTTTATCTATTCTAGGACATATTGAGATTCTAAAAGAAGAGTTGTCCAAGCTGGCAGTTAGTTTATAACAGATAGTATAGCAACCACCTAGGGTGGTAATGACCAATTCTAAGCCTCCTAAGGTTTAGGAAAAGTTGTTAAAAGAAGAGAAAAAGCTTGCTAAGGTTCAACAGCCAACAATACCAGAAGTCAAGAAGGCTACAAATATTGGAAAACCAATAGTAAATGTTGACAAGAAACCAACAAATGATTAGAAGACATTTGAAAAGGAAGGTAAGAAACCTAAAAATGATAAGCCTCCTCCTTTTTATGTCTTTTTGATTATTGGAAACAAATTAGTTCATAACTGTATGGTTGATAGTGGTGCAACCAGCACTGTCATGCCTAAAAAGATAACAGATCTGCTAAATTTGAAATATGAACCTCTTGAGAAGGGTGTAGTCTAGCTTGATGGAACTTCAGTTAAGACCTTAGGAGTCATTAAAAATGCAAGTTTGACCTTACACTCCTGCCCAAATTTTTCAATACCACAGGATATATATGTTATTGATTTACCAACATATTTTGCTGTGTCTGTCCAGAGACTTCATAGCCAAAATAGATGGCTATTTTTCATCAGATTGGTCACATTTGTACTTTAGAACTAGATATGGTACTAAGGTAACCATAAAATCAGAATCATTGGCCAAAAATCACATAGAGCCCTATAATCCAAGTCCTATTAATGCAAGCTGTGTGATCATGGATCAAGATGAAATACCTAATTATTTAGCTTATAATACCCAAACTGAAGCATATCCAGATATTGTTCTAGATGAATGGGCTACTAGGAATGAATAGAATGATGACATGTTTGATGTTGTTTTTGGAAATTACATGATTTTAGAATCTGATTCAGTAGTGCCTAATTTGATTAAATATCCAAAATCTAAATTTGATGTATCTAACTAGCTTTGGGATTTGTATTTTGATGGGTCAAGGAATAAGGATGGAGTTGGTGCAGGGGTTATGTTGGTGTCAGCTAATGGAGATAGATTGTATGCTACATTCAAGTTGTCTTTTCCTTGTTCTAACAATGTGGCTGAATATGAGAGTTTGATTCAGGGATTAGAGTGGGCAAGATTGAGAGGTATTAAGTGTTTGAGAGCATTTGGTGACAACGAGCTTATTGTTAAGCAGGTGAGAGGTATCAATAATGTTAAAAATGATCTGCTTAAGATGTATAAATCTAGAGTTTCTGACATTCTAGATGAATTTGATGCTTTCAATCTGATTTCAATTCCTAGAAGGGAAAATCTGCATGTTGATAGGCTATGGTATTGGTGCTCATATTGCAATAATAGAAAATAAAGGATAGATTTCAGATCAGTCACATGTTAAGATAATTGTTAGGCCATCCATTCTAGATAATGACACTTATTGGAAAGTTTTCAATACTGATGAACATATCTTAAGTTTTTTGACAGAAACAGATGGTTTCTCATCTTTTAGAAATAATAAAATCCATCAACAATTGGAAGACTAGATTATTCAATTAAAAACCAACAAGCTTCCAAAGGGATTAGTCAGCCTGGAATAAGCCTTCAACTCCAATGATCAGTTTAGAAAGGGTAAAACCAGCTTGCTAATTGAAGAAGATCATTATGAGGAAGTGGAAATTTTCAGAGACAAGCGGTTAAAGGTTGGTAAAATTAATTCTCCTGAAGAAAAAGAATTGTTTATTAATCTTTTCAGAGAATATAATGATGTTTTTGCATGAGATTATTCTAATCTAAAGGGATTTGATCCCCAATTAACCCAACATACTATAGAATTAGAGCCAAATGCTAGGCCAATTAGATAAATGAAAAGGCCTATAAACCCCAAGTTAGAGCCATTAATGTTAAAAGAGCTCACAAAACTCCTAGATGGTGGTATTATATTTCCTATTAAGCATACATCTTGGGTTTCTAACTTAGTTCCAGTAAGGAAGAAGAATGGAGAGCTAAGATTTTGTGTAGACTTTAGAGACCTTAATAGGGCATCTCTGAAAGATAGACACCCTCTTCCTTCCATGGAATAGATTTTACAATATGTTTCTGGTTCAGAGAGGTTTTCACTTCTAGATGGGTATTCTAGTTACAACCAAATTTTAGTCAAGGAATCTGATCAGTTTAAAACAACTTTTACAACTAAATGGGGTACCATGGCTTATAGAAGAATGCCATTTGGGTTATCAAATGTTGGGGCTACTTTTCAAAAAGCAATGGACATGGCTTTCAAGAACTTAATGTATAAGTTTGTTCTAGTTTACCTAGATGATGTGACAATTTACAACAAGGTTGCAAACCAACATATTGATCATTTGAGACAGATTTTATAAAGATGTAGAGAATTTGGGATTTCTCTAAACCCTAAGAAATCTATATTTGCAACTCATGAGGAAAAACTCCTAGGATACCAGGTGTTTAAGGAAGGAACAACAATAGACCCTGAAAGAATTCATGTAATTCTGGAACTTTCATTGCCTAAACACAAGAAAGGATTGCAGAGTTTCATTGGGAGAATAAATTTTGTAAGAAGGTTTATTCTTGATATTGCAAATCTGTTAAAACCACTGACTACTATGCTTAAGAAAGATGTTCCTTTTAGCTGGAGTGATGAAGGAAAAAAGAATTTTGAATTGATAAAATAGGCTTTGTCTTCAGCCCCTACTCTTGTTAATCCCCATTTTAGTAAAGATTTTATTCTATATGCTTATGGTGGTTCTGATACTATTTCAGCAATGCTGGTTCAAAAGAATGATGAAAAATAGGAGCAACCAGTTGCTTTTTTTAGTAAAGGTATGGATGACTATGAAAAAAGGTATAGTTTTGTTGAAAAGCATGTACTAGCTATTATGAAAGCTTTGAAGAAGTTTAAAATCATTTAATTGCCAGAAATAAAGTACATCTAATGGTTGCTCATCCTAGTATCAAAGAGTTTTTGTTGAACAAAGATGTTAATGAAAAGAGGGCTGGTTGGATAACAAGAGTTTTGGAGTATGATGTACAGATTCATGTGACCAAGCTAATCAGAGGCAAAGGCCTTTGTGCTCAAATGGAAGAAGAGGAAGAATAGGTTGTAGCTACTAAAGAATCTAAAAATTTACAAGGTGATTTTGTATTATTTAATTATCCTACAACTTGGTTATCAGATATGACTAGATTCTTGCAAACTAGGCAATGTCCAACCAATCTTAATAAGGAAAAGAGGAGATACTACAGGTTACAATCTATTCCCTATGTTCTTATTGATGGTATACTTTGTAGGAAGGACTATTCTGGAATGTTTCTTAAATGTATTGATTCACTAGATCAAGACAAAATTTTATCTGAATTTCATGATGGATCTTGTGGAGGACATTTAATTCCTAAGACTACAGCCTGGAAAATACTAAGGGCAGGTTATTATTGGCCTAATTTATTTAAGGATGCTCATGTTTGGGCTAGAAGATGTCAGAAATGTGCTATTTTTGCAAGTAAACAAAAGCTGGCAGCACTGCCATTAAAGCCAATTGTGGTTGATCAACCATTTTCTAGGTGGGGAATGGACTTTATTGGTCCTATTAATCCTAATTCTAGTGCAGGTCGTAAATGGATTTTGACTGCTACTGATTATTTCATGAGATGGACTAAGGCTATTGCACTAAAAGAGGCTACTGGACCTGCTGTGCTAAAATTTTATGAAGACATTGTGACCAGGTTTGGAGTCCCTCAATCAATTATCTCTGATAATGCTATGGATTTTATTGGTTTAGCTTTACAGAATGGGCTATGAAGAATAGGATTTATTTAAATACTTCTCCTAACCATTATCCTCAGGGTAATGGTCTTGTAGAATCTACTAATAAAAATCTAATCAGAATTATCAAAAAGACTTTGCAAGATAATAAGAGAGATTGGCATTCTAAATTGAAGGCAACCTTATGGCTGGATAGGATTACACCTAAACAAGTAATTGGGAATTCCCCTTATGTGCTGGTTTATGGTAAAGAGGCTAGATTGCCAATTTCTACTGAATTTCCAGCCTTGCAGCTGGCTGATCAGATGTTACTATTTGGAGAAGAAGATCCCCTTAAACTAAGGTATGCTGATCTATTATAGCTTGAAGAGGAAAGGAGAAAGGAATTGGAAATAATGGAACTAAAGCAAGCTCAGACTAAAAGGTCATTTGACAGGAAAGCTAAGTTTAGGGAATTCAAAGAAGGTGATCTAGTACTCAAGTGGGATGTGCTAAAGAGCAGGCCAGGGTAGCATGATAAATTTGATAATTTTTGGTCAAGCCCTTTTGTTATAATGGCCTATAAGGAGAACAATGATTTTTAGTTGTCCACAACTAAGGGGGAAGAATTGCAGATTCCAGTTAATGGACTACACCTCAAGCTTTGCTTTGAGGGTTAGGTTAGGTTCAATTTTTAAAGTTCAATAAGTGCTATCCAAAGCACTAGGTTTCTAGGTTGCATTGAGTCTAGTTTAGGTGCATTTTCATTTCAATAATGGTTGCATTCATGGTTTTAGTTTTGCTAATTTATATTTCCCTATGATAAGTCTACAGGTCATGTCTAGCAGGCAGACATCCAGCAGAAGTCACCAAAATTGTTACTCAAAATTACAACATACAATACAATAAGCATAAATAGGAAAAGGTTGCATTTGTTTGTCTAATTAACACTACCTTGCAGGTTTTCTTAGTTTACATGTCATTATTGCATTCATTCTAGATGTCATCATTGTACTCTAAGTATTGATTATTACTCCAAAGATTTCAAAAAATTCATAAATGATCATTACATTGTGCATTCAAACTGAATGTAGTATACAAATGTCCTTTCTTGTTTCATATTTCATATCAATAAGTAGAGTACATTTGTAGAATTGAAAGAAAGATTGAAGTATGGAATAGGGGTCCCATGCATTCCCTCTGTGTTGGTTTGTTGTCAGCTGGTTGTCTGCTAAGTCTCAAGTTCCAAGGTCTTCGAAGTCCAGTTCTTCATCTGCATTTAGGTCTTTAGGGTTCATATCTGCATAAGAGAGAAAATATGGTTAGATCCTATTGGATCTAAGCAATGCATGAGAAACAAATAACATAATGTAGAAATCAAGTTTTCAATATTGCATATCAATCTGGAAAAACTAAAAGCAATAAGGAAATATACACTGACACTCATTGCAAGGTAGTATTAAAGGGACTTGTTTCTGACATGAAACCTTTTACTATTTATGATCACTGTGGTGTATGTTGTCCTTTTTATTAACCAGGTGTCTGAATTAAAGGGACTTAGTATGTTCCAAACCGAGAAACCTTTTTCAGATAATGTAGTTCATGGCTAGATTAGTAAACATTATGGTTTGAAAGTAAATTTACAAGTTGTTTATTATGTTCACTAATATAACCATTTCAAAATGATGTTGTTTGAGAGCTTAACAAATTATTTTGCAGAAAAGAGTTCACTGGTTTTCACATTCAGTCATTGTAAAAGATGCAGATCAAGCTAAATTTCCAAGATGAAGTGCTACAAGAAGTGCCAATGTTCCCAATGTTTAAAGTTCAAGTTACAAAAATGTAGCTGCATAAATATTGGTATAATATGTCCTTGCTATTTCAAAGATACTTTTTCAAGAAATATCATTATTGTTGCTGATTATAGAAAGAGTGCTTCAAGGTTGAGCCATAAAGTTATGAAATGTTTACAGTTTGTTTTTAGTGAGTGTCATGAACCTATGTTCGAACCTCAATAAGTAGCATTCTAGTGTTTTTGAGTGTCACGAGCCCATGCTCAAACTTTATTAACAATGAACAAACATTTTCATCTTGTTGTACTTCTCATATTTTAAGTGCAGATTCAGCATCAAAGAGAATTGTTAATAGTGGACATGTTGCAGGAGCTATGATGCTAAAAAACCTAGGATGCAAAATGAAAACTTATGCTATTGAACAGAAGTACATAACATATTATTCCTACAGCTGAAATTTCAAAGTTACAAAATCATTCAAAGTGAAAGCTGTAAGATATTGAATAAATAGAAAGTATAAGTTTTCAACATGGTTTGTGATCACTGACAGAGATTTTGGTGTGTTTTTTCAAAAAAGATATGACAAAGTAAAGTTTGATATTCTGGGTGATGTGTGTGCACATTTATAATGACAATGAAAGTAGAAAGTACAAGATGTGTATATGTTGGAATAGAATATGCATAGCTAACAAAGAAATTTCATAAGGAGGAAAGTACTTATCTATTTTGGAATAAATGACTGTGATTCTTGAACACCTTTCAGTTATGTTTTTAGTCACCTTCTAAGGTTTGTGAAGGTTATGACTGAAAGATGTTATAGTTTTTAATTATAACTGAATATATATGTTAACATTTTTCAGTCATAACCTTGCAACTTTAGTAAGCCATTAGAGAATATTTTGGCCTGGTTCATTTTCTCATGATTTCATGGTTTCCTTGAGCAACTATCATTCAGAGGTAGCTGAGTTCATAAACATATGGTTTTGCATTTGGGTTTCAAGAATGAGTCCACGAGTTCATCAAATTCACTACCAAAATTACACAGATTTATTTATGTTAGCAGAGTGAAATAGTTGGGATGGTATATGCTATAGTCACAGTTTTAAATTTTTTTTTTAGAAAACATATTAAAACCGAGTTCTAGTAATTGTATGTTTTACACAGTTTGTTTTTAGTTGTTTGAAATAGAAACCAGTTAAAGGCTCGAGCAATGTTAAGACAAGTTCAAGTTTTCAAGCAGTCAGTGTTCAATGCATGCAATAACAATGAGACAAAACCGAGTTCACTTTGGGTCACTTAAAAGAGGGAACATGATTCAAGCCAAATACCGAGAGCGAAAAGTGAGATCACAGGTTGTGATCATCTTTCAAATAAAGATGTAAGTTTTGAAGCTTTCCTGTAGTTGAAAAAAAGACCATGATGCCGAGTCATCTATGGTTCAAAGGTCACATAAAATATTCAAAGCAGTCTTAGCATGTGAGCATAAAACTATAGCCAAGTCGTGATTTATAAATTTTGACAAAGGAAAAGAACTAATGATTCAAGTTGAAGAATGGGCCGAAAGATACACAAGAGATGCACGATGCTCGATAGTTAGTTGTTAACTATGGCCAATTATTTTCTATATTCATGCCTTTGAAATAATAGTCAAGTTATTTTTCAAAGTTCAAAACTTAATGAATAGAGTCACAGTTGGGGTATTGAGAATACAACAAGACATAAAAGATAAAAGAACATCAGTCATAAGACTGTCAACATAGAATCGACTTGAAGCTCACGACTTGACTCACGAATGAAAGGAAACTCTCAGAAAAGCTGAGTTTGTGCATAATGAAAATAAAAGATGAATATACACTAGTCACGACTATGACTTACATGCAATAATCTGTGATTTCAAAACAAATCTCTAGCAGATAAACATAGAGCTCAAAGATAAAATTATAGCTGCTTGCCAAAGTCGGTCAAAGATTTCAATCTATATTCAGTGAACCTGAGTTTGCATTCGATGCTGAGTTCTCTATTTGAGATGCACATCAGTAAGGAGTAGCAGTGATCTTGAGTGTAGTAGTAAGCTCGAGTTCAACAAAGAGCTTCATTCACAGGGAGCCGAGTTTCTTCAGAAGATTTGAAAGCTTTCTTTCAGTTAGGGTTTCATTTTCCCTCATTCTTCTCTACGAAGAATGAGATAAGCACAACTGCCAAGAACCAAAATAAACATAACAAATTTGGAGTCCACAAGAAGAGCAACATTCAATGCCATCAATGTAGATGTCACATTCCTGCAGAGTTTTGAAAACTATATAGTGCCACCTCGTACTATCATCTCCTTGAGTTTTGCATTATATTTCAAGTGGATTGAATAGTCATGTCGACTTTCTCCACTTTTCATGTTTCATACTTAGAAATCTTTTTCTAGGTTAGGAGTTGAATAGTTAGGTTATTTGATATTAGATTTTATCTGATATTAAGTAAATTTTAAATATTGGTAAAGAATTGTAAAAGGATTAAGTCCTTAGTATAAGCCAATATTTAAGGGGCACTTATAGTTGAGTTTGCATAGGCTTAATCATTGGCATGTTTTTGGCCAATTTTAGGGCAATTTGTGGGGTTTAGATTTTCGGATTGATGCTTAGGGCTGGATGTAAAATTGATTTTTTATGATCAATTTAGGGGTTGTAGATTTGAAGAGAGGGCATATAGAGAACTTATTGTTCGTAAATGTTTTGGAAGCCATTTTTGTAATCACTTTTTCCATATTTTGAAGGAAATAAAGCAGAGATTTGTGATTCATATTTGTGGAGTTATTTTGATATAGGATCCTGTCTTCATCTTTTCTTACAAGTACAAAATTCATTAAATTCCAAGGGAAGTGAGTAGATTTCTATTCCTTCTTAAGGTAATCAATTGCTTAAAAGCCTTGTATGAAAAATTTATGTTTGTTGACTATTTTGAGCTATTTGTGGTCCAAACCTGATAGTAAGATTTGTTAACCTATATGTTGAGAAAATATTTGAAGTGTCAAGACCTTCATATGTGAATTAGGATTAATGATTTATCTTTTTGCAAAGTTTGAAACAATTCTTGGTGTATCACTCTAATCTATTTTTAGTTAGAAGTCTTTCCCTTTTCCCAACAATTTATAGGTTAGGAGGTGATATTATATATTTGATAGGAACCGACCTAGAATCTAGAGATTCCTCCTTATTCAGAGTGTACCCACAGCTCGAGGAGGTTTCCATTGTTAAGATAGAATTATCGTGTAGCCCTAATGTTTGAGTTGGGATTCAGAAAGCAAATTGTGATTAATGACACCATCCCTAACCTCATCACGCAATATCTGACCATTCTCCAACTGAGTTGCATCTGTACCTATTTGAACCTTAGCTGATGTTTTATGAAGCAACTGCTTTGCTTGGAAAGTCTTTATAGGTAACTCAGTTACAGGCTGTGGCTTTATATCCTTAAACAAGTTTGAATCTCTTAAATCTCTATACAATTCATTTGCGCTAGTGGGGCCCTTGGTTGAATATTTCTTGATCAATTCATCTAATTTAGGAACATTCATGGATACCACATCAGCCACAGGCTTCAAATTACTAGGAATACAAACTTGCTCAATTTTGGAAACCTCCATACTAGCAGCAACTCTATCACAATTCTCAGCATTTGAGGCCTCGGTTGGACTTATTCGAATTTCAATCTCGACCTCAACTTTAGAGGCAACTTCTTCATCGGCATTACCCTCAATGATAACTTTGGAGAAAAAGCATGAACCATTCTCATCAATCCAAGAAATGGACCTTTGACAGTCGGCCCTCAAATCTATTTGTAGCATTTGCAAAAAATCAACAAGATATGGAGAGCCATCTATTGCCAACTCTACAGTGGGCATGCCAGCCAAAAACTCATCTCTAAGTGAATCCAAAACTTGGACAGAAAAATCATTCCATGAGCCATTCCAAAAATACATCACCCTCGTGGGAACTGAACTCTTACGAAAATTCTCATAGTTATGCAATGCTGCCTTGCCCGAACATCACTTATACAGACAACTACATTTCATGCTTCTGTCTTTCTTGCCACAGTTAATCCTATTCTTCCGTACCCACTTAGATAATCTCCTTCCTGAGGATAGGAAACCATATTTATTTCCTTGTTTTCATTTCATTTGAGCTCTCTCCAAAAAATTTATGCCAAGCTGACACAAATGCTTCTCTTCACCCTTCATTGCAAACAAAACCAATTTACAGCCCAAACCGTTTCAACTAGGGTGTAATTATTTACAATGTCACTACAACACCATAATCTACAACCACCCCTAACAAGAGGCTACAATATACACCAAAATCCGATGCCACATTTTACATCGATACGAAGAGAAACAACATATAGAATAGAGAGTTGATCCTAGCATTCAGTCTCATTATTCAAACTCCGATCAAGCCATAAAACAATACTCAAATTGTCAAGAAGTTAAATTAGGCCAAGCAAACCCCAGTTCCACCATGAAACCTCCAAATCTCAGTTTCTGACTCCACTCCAACAGTCCACTTCCTTTGTTAGGTCCATAGGCCTAATGCATGCGGTTTAGGATTGGGTTTCCAAACAAAGTATGAGGAATGGGTACTTGGGATCAAACACTGAGTTTTAGGTTGTTCTCCTCACCCTAGGTGTATATGCCTATCAATAATGCAAATATAACAGATTGATTTAATTGGAACCAACTTGAATTAGAATGAATAGTCATTACATAGGAGACCCCTTAGTTATATAGCCAAGGTTAGTACAAAGGAGTGAATGAGACAATGACAATAGATAATCAATAGATAACTTATCACCCAACTAAGATGGAATCACATGTCCACCAAAGGTTAATGATCCTCCAATGTGTAATAAAGTATGTGCGACAAAGGAGTGAATGAGACAATGACAATAGATAATCAATAGATAACTTATCACCCAACTAAGATGGAATCACATGTCCACCAAAGGTTAATGATCCTCCAATGTGTAATAAAGTATGTGCGACAAAGGTGGAGTCAAGACATAAAGTGGAATGTGATAACATGATAACACCACATAAAGTGAAAAATTTCAAACTACTCCTATGTGATCCCTAAGTAAGCTTGAGTGTAATTAGTACCCACGTGATAATTTACCAAGTTAAAATAAATTTTGGTGGTAGGATTTTTTATTAGTTTTCTTTCTATCTTTTTTTACTAAAAACAAACTTGAAATGTACTAAAAACAAACTTGAATCACAAAGGAGTGAATGAGACAATGACAATAGATAATCAATAGATAACTTATCACCCAACTAAGATGGAATCACATGTCCACCAAAGGTTAATGATCCTCCAATGTGTAATAAAGTATGTGCGACAAAGGTGGAGTCAAGACATAAAGTGGAATGTGATAACATGATAACACCACATAAAGTGAAAAATTTCAAACTACTCCTATGTGATCCCTAAGTAAGCTTGAGTGTAATTAGTACCCACGTGATAATTTACCAAGTTAAAATAAATTTTGGTGGTAGGATTTTTTATTAGTTTTCTTTCTATCTTTTTTTACTAAAAACAAACTTGAAATGTATTTTATCTTTGTTTATTAATATAAAATCATATATTACCAATGGAAAAAATCTTCTATATATTTTTTCACCATGTTCTATAGCCGAATTGAACTGTTTGATGTATAATTTATCTACCTAATCTTTTGTGCTTGCATGACAATTTTGAATTTTTCAATCACATAATTTTTAATTTATTTATAGTTGTTATGCCATTCTTGTAATTTGATGCCCCACCCATTCTTACATTTTTCATTACGCTTCATCTAGATTTTCTTCCTATGGTTTATAGAATACTTAAAAACCAAATTGAGCCAATGATTTTAATTAATGGTTTCAACCTTTTTTAATAGCTTACATTTGGGTTATCACTAATGTTTCTAAAGGAAAAGTGCCTACTGTAGCTAAAAGAATTTCATGAGAAACTATAAATTTGATTATAAGATTTCTTTTTACTATATTTTTTTAAATTCTTTCTAGTTATCTCTAATTGTTCAATTTCTCATATTTTTTCCCAACACTTGACAACCATAAGGGACAACCAACATGGGTAGTAGACCAATATGGTTTTTCTCATTTTTTAATCCCAAAGTTTGGCTCTCCTACACCCATTTTGAAGAAGGTGTGAGGTCGTTTAACCTTAATGCATTCCCTTTATTGTCTTTCTCTTCTAACTGAGCTTACAATGAAAATAATCCTAATACATTTGTATTCTTTCATTATTTCTAGCAAGCTACCTTAAAAAAGAATGGTAATATTTTTATCTTTTCTATTTAATAATACAACCATTATTTTAGTCTTGGTTATATGGACTTGCATTCTAACCTTCTGACAAAAAGTGTTCCAAGGCCTTCAAGTGCTCTCTCAATGCATGGTCTTTTAAAAAAAAAAGAAGATAAGATCAACAACATATAAAAGAACCTTCACCCCATAGTTTTCCAATTGAATAACTTCCCCATCTATCTTCATTAATCATGCCTCTAACTTATAAATGTATATGATATAGGGGGAATAACTATTTGAATCTAATGTCACCACCAAAATACTTAGACATATTCTTTCTTGTTATCATTTTAGCTCTAACCTTATCATAAAATACATGCACAACTTCTCTATATAAATCTTAGATGATTGATTATTTTATTCTATTCCATAGTTTATCTCTGGGTACCACGTTGAATGCTTTCTTTAAGTCCACAAAACAATAAGCATCTTATGCACCTTGACTGTCCAAGATTTTTTCAATCAAGTCCCTACAAAATAATGTGATGATCAATGGTAGAGTATCTGGGCCTAAAACCTAGTTGTTATTTTTCCCCCTTTCCCTCATTTTCTACCCACACAAAAACCAAGTTTTAAGGTCCTTCACACACCGCAACCTTCTAATTTTTCACTATATATCATTTTCCTAGTCAAAAACATAGAAGCTTTTGACCTAGGGCTTGCTCCCAAATGGTGTAACCTCAACCTCCTGGTTCAAAGCTTTTGGAATATGAAAAAGGACCTCCCTAACTTGCATTGTACCAAGGAAGAAGAATTTCCAACGGTCAAAATTCAAGTTAGGGCCATTTGAATGGCTAAACCCTGAAAACAAGGGTTTCTTAGACTAGCGGACAAGAAAATTAAATAAATCTGATATAAAATGACTCGAAGTTATCAAACCAATTCTAAAAGCATAAAATGGAGATGCTCCAACTTTTAGACAGGTTTTGATCACCACTTCACATCCGTACACCGTACTGTCACCGTGATTTGCACATAAAATTGCTCTGAAACAGGTAGTTTTATTGATTTGAAAGCAATTTGAATATAATGAGGATCTCTTCGATTTCCTCAGTCATTTGGAAGCCTAAATAGGCTCTCCCCACCATTGGCTTAACCATTTTTATGGTTGTAGCCGTTTAACCAATTCAAACTCAAAATTGCTTAGCAACTTTAAAAGTTGCATTACAACTTTAAAACAACTTTTTCTGGGTAAGACAAAAAGTCTGTTTTGGAAGACTAAAAGACCTTATTTCATGTTTTAGACTTTCAAACACTCTTAAAACACCTAAAGACACCTAGATAACAAAATTTCATCCAAGGGACCAATCGATACCCAAGGTTTATTAGAGTGACTGTCCTCATTTGTTGAAGGAAAAAAGCATTAATGTGGTTCAATAGCAATGCATTCAAGTGGCAATTACACAAGGGACAGTCACTGTGAGATGTCCTCATTTGTGACAAGGACAGTCACACATGATGACATCTCATAGTGATTCTCCCTTGTGTAATTGCCACTTGATCACTCTAAAGACAACATGATAATGTACACTCACTGTAAGGACAGTCACAAATGAGGACATCTCACAGTGACTGTCCCTTGTGTAATTGCCGCTTGAGTTACACAAGGGATAGTCATTGTGAGATGTCCTCATTTGTGACAAGGAAAATCACACATGAGGACATCTCACAGTGATTGTCCCTTGTGTAATTGCCACTTGAATGTATTGCTATTGAACCACATTAATGCTTTTCTTCCTCAACAAATGAGGATAGTCACTCTGAAGACAACATGATAATGTACACTCACTGTAAGGACAGTCACAAATGAGGACATCTCACAGTGACTGTCCCTTGTGTAATTGCCGCTTGAATTACACAAGGGACAGTCATTGTGAGATGTCCTCATTTGTGACAAGGACAGTCACACATGAGGACATCTCACAGTGATTGTCCCTTGTGTAATTGCCACTTGAATGTATTGCTATTGAACCACATTAATGCTTTTCTTCTTCAACAAATGAGGACAGTCACTCTGAAGACAACATGATAATGTACACTCACTGTAAGGACAGTCACAAATGAGGACATCTCACAGTGACTGTCCCTTGTGTAATTGCCACTTGAATTACACAAGGGACAGTCATTGTGAGATGTCCTCATTTGTGACAAGGAAAATCACACATGAGGACATCTCACAGTGATTGTCCCTTGTGTAATTGCCACTTGAATGTATTGCTATTGAACCACATTAATTCTTTTCTTCTTCAACAAATGAGGACAGTCACTCTGAAGACAACATGATAATGTACACTCACTGTAAGGACAGTCACAAATGAGGACATCTCACAGTGACTGTCCCTTGTGTAATTGCCACTTGAATTACACAAGGGACAGTCATTGTGAGATGTCCTCATTTGTGACAAGGACAGTCACACATGAGGACATCTCACAGTGATTGTCCCTTGTGTAATTGCCACTTGAATGTATTGCTATTGAACCACATTAATGCTTTTCTTCTTCAACAAATGAGGATAGTCACTCTGAAGATAGCATGATAATGTACACTCACTGTAAGGACAGTCACAAATGAGGACATCTCACAGTGACCGTCCCTTGTGTAATTCAAGCGGCAATTACACAAGGGACAGTCATTGTGAGATGTCCTCATTTGTGACAAGGACAGTCACACATGAGGACATCTCACAGTGATTGTCTGTAATGTCCCCTTTTTGGCTAACTTGGAAAACAAGAACAATTACTCCACTTCTCAGACTTACTCTATCAGATACTTACAATTAAACTAAGTAATGGAGGTTACTTAAGATATCAACCGCTATTTCAGATTCAATCACAATATGTGTGCAAGATGATATTGATACCAATATGTTTAATAGCACTATCGGATATATTGATATGAAATATGCTATGAATATGATGTTTCCTATCACTTATAATGATAGTATAATAATGCTATGTCTGATATAAACAATATCGATATACAATCAATAAGTATTGCTTGCAGCAATGTATTTTTTGTGTCTAATATGATGATGTAATTATGCAAATGTGTAATATCGCTATGAGTGATATGTTGCTGTTTCAGATTCTGAATTATATGCTTGCAACTTCAAATATTGATGCTATTTCTGACTATCCTTTCTATCTGTGCAATCATGGTGCTGTCTCTGATCTGCAATGATAAACTTGAAACCAAACCGCCAAAGGCAGATGCTCTATTGAGTATATCCAAATATGGATAAGTAAATAAAGTTCAAATGATGCCTTGAGTGACTGACGAGAATGCATTCTTATATTGTCTTTAACAAATGAAGAGTTGCTATGAATGAGACGTGTCTTATTTCTTCCTCCATGTCCCTTTGTTAATCACACCTTTCCATAATCTGACAGTTCGCATAATATTATTTCATTATTTTCTGATCATAGATAACTCCCAGATTGACTCAATATCAAATCTTTTTATGAAGGTAATCTTCCCTAATTGGTAGTGCAACCAGTAGTTAACATCCACTGTGTTTGTATTAGTTTGGTCTAACTATCATTAGTATTTAGTCAATCAATATTAACTCTTGCCTTATCCCATATTGTTATGATTATATCCAATCTTTCTACTTTGATATAAGTCGATATCATTTTCTGATAATTGTCCATTTATTGGTTGATTGCTGGTAATGGAGTTTGATCTTCAAATTGACTTCCATTCCTATTAATACTTAAGGATACATTGTACTTATTATCCGCGACTGATGCCTCATTCATCGATAGCTTGTGATATAATCACTGATGCTTTTGTGTTTCTACAAGATGTGGTTTATCTCAGACAATCGATAATCTTTCAATCCTTTAGTCGATATCCTCCTATGTGGTGTCTATTGATATAGATAGTAGAATTCAATCTAGTTTCTATTATTGTCATGATAACATGGGAAGTGATAGTGCATATTTGCTAGCGGGTCTTCATGTTTGATATTGCTTTATCGGATATGTCATTGTCTAAACTTGTGCAATTAATGATTATTTATAATATATGAATGGTTATCCTTCTTGCTTATCAATACATCTTCTGAAACACATAGCGACCTATCCCTTATTCATATCATGTTGATCTCATAGTATTCGGTTCATTAATCATCCTCTCATGGTATCGATGTGTAATGAATACTGATTGTTGTATCACTTCTTCATTCCTCATTGTGATAGATAATGCAGATGTTTAACGTAGATGTATATCGATTACAGATATTTGATATTGCTTTAAACGTTATTATTATTATTATTATTATTATTATTATTATTAATGTTATTGTTATTATTAAATATTATAATTAATGATGTTAGTAATATTAATAATATTATTTCATTTGGTAAGACTTCATTGTCAGCTCGATGGTATCTTTGTTTCAAAACCTTAGGTCTCTGATGATTCACCAGGCACCGAATGGCAAATGTACTTTTCCCCGGTATCCCTCTTGACCTTGGCTGGAGTCCATTAAGATATATTTACCTGATGAACGGTATCAGATGGTTTATCCTTAGATATTAGGAGTACTCACATATGCTGACGCTGACACCTATTTATATATACAATAACATATATACATATCTACATATATATATATTACTGTATGTTTACATAGGTATTTGCGGCAGCATATTGGAATACTCTCAATATATTCTATATATAAAGATATATATATATATATATATATATTTTCAATATATATATATTTATATATATATATTTTCTCTTACTCTCATGATGCATTATTTGGTTTGGTTTGCCTCTAATACTCTGTGCTTTCAATTCTATTTGGTTTAGCATTTGCAGGACAACTCTAATACGTTCTATAGACAGGTTACCTTGCATTTAGCTGGACAGAGATATCCTTTTTGTGGCTGATGTCTTTCTATCTTCAGTAGCAGAGTGTTGTTCTCACCCATAGTTTTTCTGTTATACCATATTCTGACTAGCTGTTCTATCGAGCAACTTTCTTTTATACTAATAAAGCATATACATATACATATACACACACACACACACACACACACACACACACACACACACACACACACACACACACATATATATATATATATATATATATGAATAGATTCAAATGTTCTCATCATTAATTATTACAACAGGGATAACTAGGCCTCATCGTTATAACATGGATAACCAAATTAAGGATGGAAGGTATAGCTGCTTTAATTTTAGTCTCGATCATATACTTACTTCTTACATATGATCTTAACCACCTTCTCATTGTTAAATAAATTTCTATCCTACATACCTCACTGCATCCTGCCAAGTATGATTTATAGTCTGGGTTACCTAGCCCCAAACTCCAGTAGGGATTACTAAGGATTAATGTTAATTGTAGAGATGTTTAAACTCAAGTTAAGACCTTATAGAGATATTTTTTTCTGATAACTAAAATGATAATGTAAATTGAATGGGCTTATAGACTTGGTTTAGCTCTACATTAATGATTGTGGGTTACCCTTAGCTCTACATTTTGCAATGAGCAGAATAACATGCAAATCTAGCACATAATCAGCTCTTTGATCAGTTATGAATTATGGTAGACAACACAATTTTGATAGGTTCCACTCTGTCTTGAGATAGGCCTGTTTTAATTTATTATCTACAATATACATCAGATTTTCTTTTTAGGCACTTGCTGATGGCATCTGCATCTCCAATTTTATATAGGTATATACATACTAATCCTTAGTATATATGTTTAGCCATATATAGATGCACATTTGATTGCAAAGATAGGCAATTACCATACATTTAAATAACTCATATACCTATATATGTACATATAAATAAACACACACACACACACACACACACACACACACACACACACACACACACACACACACACACACACACACACACACACACACACACACACACACACACACACACACACATACACACACACACACACACACACACACACATATATATATATATATTTGTATATATATACTTACGTGTTTACAAATGAATTATTTATATAGATATTTTAATGCCTACCTTGTCTAATCTTTTTTAAGCCTGATTTTTAGACTGAGATAATCGGTCACATCTTCCCAATATGGATTTCCATAGATTAAGGAGAAACAACATAGTAGTTTTCATTTAAGTTCAGACCATTCAGAGATAATTTCATCTGATTGTCTAAATATTTCATCTGATAATATCATCTGATTGCCTGTTTTCATTAAGGATGATGCATCAAATTAAACTAAAAATGCAAATTGACTGGGTTTATATTACTTATAAAGAGACATCTCATCATAATTAGTTACTCCAAACATGTATGCATGTCCATGGTAATCATCTATACTAGGAAATGTGGGATATCCTTCGTAGATGGTAGTAGTGTGTGTTTTGGCCTTTTGTAGGTACCAAAAAAGCTAAAGGAGAAAGGAACTTCAATTAACTAGAATATTAAGAACAGAGCAAGGAAAACAAGATCTATGGAGCAACTTACACATCCGCCTCTACAGATGTTAGTTCAAATTGGTATGAAAGTATTGCAATTTTATAAAGAAAGTTCACTAAAAGCACCAAATGTAAGGTTTACAGGAAGGTGGGTCTGTTCACTAAATGTATGCTATTGTAATGTATCATGTTAAAATATTGAGCAATGGAAAGACCCACTAATATTATGTATCAACCATCTCCATTCTGTCTCGACAAAGGTCGAGCTGTGGGTATGCCCACAGTAGTTATGTATTTTACAAATCTCGGCCAATGTTGAGTCGTGGGTATGCCCACGTATTTCTGTATATGTACAGGACCAATGGTCCCGGGCAAGGCTGGAGGTTTTCTCAACCCCGCTCTTTCCTACCAGTGCCTACAGTGAGCGGGGTATCATTGTAAAATTATCTTTAATTATTAATAAAAATTTTCAGGGCTTAGGCCTTTTATCGATCAAAAAAAATAAAATATTAATAATATTATAATAAATATTATTATAGTGATAACATATTGTTTTATATTGAGAGGTTTATTAATATTATTTATATATTAAAATTATTATATCAATAATTGATTTAATATTATTACTTAATATATTATTATAATATAATATATATAATTTATTAATAATTATTTATTATTAATTTATATTATAATTATAATCATAATTATATTATTTATTAATATTTTAATATTATTTAATTAACATATTACTTATTATGCTAACTATATATTATTATTATCTGTTGATAATAATTATATATTATTGTTATATACCGTTAATAATAGATTATTATATATCATCTAATCATTTTATTATTATACTAAGTTCAATATGTCACGCCTCATGACATTGTCCCTTGTGTAATTGCCACTTGAATGTATTGCTATTGAACCACATTAACAACTTATATTTTTTGTTGTAGATTGATAGGCGAGTTTTTGTTACCACCATCAAATATTCTACCTCGCTCATATCAAATATTCTAGTAGGTCTATGAAACCTGCTCTGCCCCATTAACTCTGCAGATTGCCAAAAGAATAAATGACATTATGTGATTTATAGACACCCTTTTTGATGTTCTTTCAAACCTCCAAACCTCAGACCCCAACTCCACTCCTGCACTCCTCTTCTCTTGTCAAGTCTGCAGACCTAATGCATGCAATCAGGCTTGGGTCTCAAGACAAGTGTTGAAGAATGGGCTCCTGGAATTAGAATCAGAGTTTTAGATTGTTTTTCATACCTTAGACATTCACAAAAACCAAGATCAGGGGTCCTTCACACACTTCTAGACTCTGATCCTTCATTTTTCATCAAATCCTAGTCAAAAACAATAGAGTCTTTGAACTAGGGCTCGCCTTCACCATGCACAGACTTAATATCCTATTCTAAAGCCTTTGGAATATGAAAATATACATGTCTAACCTTCATCTTGCTGAGAATAAAGAATTTTCAACGGTTAAAACTCAGGTTATGGCCATAAGAGCAGTCAATACCCTGAAAACAAGGGTTTGCAGACAAGGTTCAGAGAAAATACAATAACTTTGATTTAAAACAAGTTAAATCCTCCAAACCAACTCTCAGAGTATCTAGTATCTCTAATACAATTTCCAAGCCAGTTTGATCATACAACCATCATCCGTACATCTGTACAGAGTTAGTTTTTGCACAGGAAATGCTCTAAAACAGGGTTATTTATTAAATTTTGAAAGCAAAATGGTTCTCCAAGTCTCCTCTGCCATTCCTTTGACCATTGGAAGCCTAAAAAGGCTCTGTGGATAGTTTCTTAACCATCTAGATGGTTATGTCTGTTCAATACAACAAATAACAACTTTTGAAGCAACTTTTAAAAGTTGCATTACATATTGTTAACAATTTTACAAACATTCTTGCCGAGAAAGGCTAAAATGTGTTTTGAATAGTTTTAGACCTTTATTAATCTTCCAAAAATCCTAAAACACCTAACAGACACCTAGCAATCAAATTACATCCAAAGACTAATTGATACCCAAGGCTTATAACAATACCAAGGGGTCATAGTCCAAACATTTGGATGGGTTACAAGGAGATGTTAATCAATCCTTTAACCATTATTACAAACAAGAAAACTTAAATACTAAACCATTGAAAACATCTTAAAACATTTAGTCTATCAATCCTTCAACACAAGGCTCCATGGTGAGATGATGTAACCTTAGGAAAGTAGGTGCTTGTTTCAATAGGATGGGATGACTTCTTGGCTTCACGGTGTCTTTCTTCAATCACATGGTTTTTGGTTTGCATGAGGGATGCCCCTGCATCACAGTCATTGTGAGATGTCCTCATGTGTGACTGTCCTTGTCACAAATGAGGACATCTCACAGTGACTGTTCCTTTTGTAATTGCCACTTGAATGAGGACAGTCACTGTAAAGACAACATGATAATGTACACATACAATGAGTGTACATTATCATGTTGTCTTTACAGTGGCTGCCCTCATGTTGTATATTCTTCTCTGTAGATGCTACTATGTGCTAGGGAACTTCTTAGAACTGTTGGTATATTCTTACAACTTGTTACACCTAGGATATTCTTCTCTGTAGATGCTACTGTGTGCCGTGGTCCAAACGGGCCCATAAATGTGGTTGAATAGCAATACATTCAAGTGGAAATTACACAAGGGACAGTCACTATGAGATGTCCTCATGTGTGACTGTCCTTGTCACAAATGAGGACATCTCACAGTGACTGTCCCTTCTGTAATTGCCACTTGAATGAGGATAGTCACTGTAAAGACAACATGATAATGTACACAAGTACCGTGAAGGTAGTCGCAAGTTAGGGCTGTTTCATTGCATACCCGAAACAATGAAGACGTTATGGTCCACAAAAAATTTGTGCTTGAAAGATGAACAAATAAAATTAAACTTCTAAATAACCAAAGCCGCTAACAATAAATTCAACACAGATATGTCCTCATTTCTGGGTATTTTAGCTCTGTAACAGCTGAATACCAGATTACATAATAATGACAAAAGAAAAATAAATCCAACGTACTCAAAAATTGTAGCTCTGATTTCGTGGAGGGAATCTCTCTCGGCGCTATTGAAAATACAAATGACAACGTTTCTCTACATTATCATGTTGTCTTTACAGTGACTGTCCCTTGTGTAATTTCCACTTGAAGGAGGACAGTCACTGTAAAGACAACATGATAATGTACACTTACAGCCCATGTACATTATCATGTTGTCTTTAGAGTGACTATCCTCATTTGTTGAAGAAGAAAAGCATTAATGTGGCTGAATAGCAATACATTCAAGTGGCAATTACACAAGGGACAGTCACTGTGAGATGTCCTCATTTGTGACTGTCCTTACAGTGAGTGTACATTATCATGTTATCTTTATAGTGACTGTCCTCATTTGTTGAAGGAAAAAAGCATTAATGTGGTTCATTAGCAATGTATTCAAGTGGCAATTACACAAGGGATAGTCACTCTGAGATTTCCTCATTTGTGACTATCCTTACAGTGAGTGTACATTATCATGTTGTCTTTACAGTGACTGTCCTCATTTGTTGAAGGAAAAAAGCATTAATGTGGTTCAATAGCAATGTATTCAAGCGGCAATTACACAAGGGATAATCACTCTGAGATTTCCTCATTTGTGACTATCCTTACAGTGAGTGTACATTATCATGTTGTCTTTACAGTGACTGTCCTCATTTTTTGAAGGAAAAAAGCATTAATGTGGTTCAATAGCAATGCATTCAAGTGGCAATTACACAAGGGACAGTACATGCCCATTAAAGTTGGTGTTTTGTTATCCAGCATGACAATGGAGATAGCATACTCTAGGTCAATTTTACTGATCAAATTTCCCTCTGCCAGGCAAAGCAACAATCTGGGTATGATAAGGTAAAGTTTTTGCAACAATTTCTTGCTGCTGCTAAGGTTACCATTGTTTATGGTTTTTGTTATATAGTTCTATCTATATTGCTATATGGCCTTTTGTTTAGGATTAAGTAGACGAGGGAAAATATTTCTTTTGTGGATTGTAAACAAAACATTGAATTATTTTAGAGAACAGATCTAAATCTATAAGATGCTACGATGGAGCACATGACCATGTACTTGTGAATATTAGGATCCATGTTAATCAAATGACTACTTTATGTAAATTACTTTTGAGTAAGTAAAAGGCAATACAATTTTTCAAAGTGTGCAAGGATTTTTATGATATACAGGTGTACGAAGAAATGAATCTATGTTGTTTTGTATCAATATCAAACATCTCTGATATATTTTCATGTTTTTATAATCTATTTTGCAGATGGAAAGTTGAAATGCCAGCTATCCTAGAGCAGTCAATAAGAATATTGTCTGATGCTGGTCTTGGTATGGCCATGTTCAGTCTGGGTATGTTTTGAATTCTTCTCTATCTCTCTGATTGAGGAGTACTCGATATATGCATGTGCTTTTTTCTTCTTTAATGGTTGTGAAGCTCTATTTGTTCTAAATACCACCGTATTGCAATTGTATTAGTTTCATTATTTTCTCTAAAGTCACTGTATTTTTTCTTATTATAATAAAAGAGGAAGTTGTGAATGTCAAAGTTGAGTGAAACAAAAATTATTTTCATCAAATTTTGTTACTGTCACAAGGGACAGTAACAAAGCCCTAGCTTTTCCTCTGATATAGCCTTCTCCCATACCTCATCCTGAGATTCTTTATCTTCTGTGTCATCTGATCCTCCTATACAAGTTGCAAATGAAATTTATCATTCATGTATAAACTGAGATAATATAATGCACTCGATATTTGAATCGTCGTACATGTATAGAATGACAGAATATAATGCATTCAATATTTGTATTATCGTTCATGTATAGATTGAGACAACATGATAATGTACACTCACTGTAAAGACAACATGATAATGTACACTCACTATAAGGACAGTCACAAATGAGGACATCTCACAGTGACTGTCCCTTGTGTGATTGCCACTTGAATGTATTTCTATTCAGCCACATTAATGCTTTTCTTCTTCAACAAATGAGGATAGTCACTGTAAAGACAACATGATAATGTACACTTACTGTAAGTGTACATTATCATGTTGTCTTTACAGTGACTATCCTCATTTGTTGAAGAAGAAAAGCATTAATGTGGCTGAATAGCAATACATTCAAGTGGCAATCACACAAGGGACAGTCACTGTGAGATGTCCTCATTTGTGACTGTCCTTACAGTGAGTGTACATTATCATGTTGTCTTTACAGTGACTATCCTCATTTTTTGAAAGAAAAAAGCATTAATGTGGTTCATTAGCAATGTATTAAATAATTTATTTTTTAAAATTTACCCACGGGCGTCGCAATTGCGACGGGCTCCCGTCACGATTGCTTCGGAGGGCCGTCACCATTGCGACGCCCTGCCGTCGCAATGCGACGGAGGCCCAGAATGGGTGAAGGGGCGATATTACGATGGGAGGGAGTCGCAATTGTGACGACTACAAATAGACATCGTAGTTTTTTAGTCACAAATTGCGACGTCTATGGGTAGCCGTCACAATTGCGACGCCCTACCGTCGCAATGCGACGGAGGCCCAGAATGGGTGAAGGGGCGACATTACGATGGGAGGGAGTCGCAATTGCGACGGCTACCCATAGACGTCGCAATTTGCGACTAAAAAACTATGACGTCAATGGGTGTCGCTATTGCGACACATAGCCGTCGCAATAGCCATCGCAAATTGCCCCCAAATGTACTAGTGTATGGACAATACATGATGCCCCAGGGCTAACACATTTTTGTGGTATGTTATAATGTTCTATCTGTGCACCATAATTATAATTATCAAAATAAACATTTTTAATACAATTATACATGATCTTGTAGGTCTTCAAATAAAGGGAAAATTTGCATGTCTTGTTTGTAGTCCGAAGATTAAATCTTGTCATTCAAAATTTTTATGAATGCATGTGTTCGATGAGTATAGGCACTTCCTCCATAGAAATCATAAATATTGAATTACCGAAAAACATCTTTTCAATGGGAAAGAAGAGATTACATCAAAGCCACAAAAAATGACACCTTGCCTATGGAAGTTAGAATATAATAGAATAAATCACAGAGGTAATGTCAATCCATCAGATGGTTTATGTTTGTAACTCATATTTTGATATTATGTTTTGTTTACTGATGATGTAATTGATGATTGTGAAGGTTGTCAAGGCATTAATGACCACCTTCCAAAGGGACTAAAAAGTTGTCCTAGACAATTTAGTAGGTTGCCCTACTATGAGCAATTACAATTTGTGCATTTGTTTGATGCTATTCATATTGGAAAGAATATATAACATAGACATTAAGGAAACTATTGGATGGAAGGTGTGACAAAGAAAAAAATGTCAAAATTTGTACTAACATTCATGATTCTAATCATGCAATGAAACATGTCATTTGATCAAATATCAATGGAGACCAGATTGATATAAGTGCCCTTCCTTGGTTATTATCGGGGCAGCAAAGCAATGCTATAAAAGAAGTAACACAAAAAAAATTGATTTTCCACAAGATTTGTTGCAAACATAAACAATCCCATATCAAAGAAAAGTGAATTTGGGTTAGGGATGAAAACACGTGATTGGCATACCTTCATTAAGGTAATTCATGTTCTTACGTATTTACTATATATTTTTATTTTGCATGTACTTTTCATTTTATTATGTTATAAAATAATGAAATGATCATTTTATAATTGTTGCAGTATGTTCTACCTCTATCTCTCCCACACCACTTCAACAATAGTGTGAAGCAAGTTATATATGATATTGGAAAATACATAAGGTAAGTAATGATATTTGTTTGATTTTCTATAGAGATATTATATTTGGGATATGTTTTACTTGTTATGTAATTTATTGTACTTATTTTGTAAAGTCTCATTTATATATTATTATGTCGAATCTCTTATAGGTGGTTGTCATCTAAAAAAATTCATAAATAAGAAAAAAAAATATTGGAAGAGAAAAAATTCTCAACTAATGTGTGAAATGCAAAAGTGTCTACCTTCAACTTTTTTCAATGCATAAGAACACTACCTCATACACCAAGTTGAGGAGATTGAATTGTGTGGACTTGTACACACTAGGTCAATGTGGATGGTTGAGAGCCACTTGAAATTTTTGAAGGCTTTGGTTCGACAAAGAGCATGTCCTGAAGGTTCTATGCTTGAGGGATATATGGTATACCAGACTATGGTGTACATTACTGAATATCTTCCTAAGTTTGCAACAAAGATCCATGTAGATCGCATTTGGGATCCCAACCCCATTAACAAATTTGAAGGGGAGTACTTGATGGGGAAAGGTAGATTGAGGAAAGTGAGAGGTAATTATAAGATGTTATTTTAGTTAATTAATTCTTAATCTTCAATCTGAGTAGGTTGTAAGTCTATTTATTTTTTGTACAGTTGGTCGAGAGTGGGATGCATTACATTTGTATATTGCAAACAATCTTGATTGGATGATGTTATGGATTGAAATATGTCATTATTCTCATTGCTCATTAACATGGGAAGGTGTGGCTTCATTGGTTAAAGAAGCTCATTGTAATGGAGATTCCAATGTTATGCCAATGTAAATTGATTTAGCAAATGGTTTAAGAAATATAGAGGTACATAAAAATCTATTAATCAGCTATATGTTAATCAACTCGTGATACAATAATTTTTACATGTTTGACATAATGTAGGTCAAACACCACAAATCTATGTGCTACAATGGTCATAAATTTCACATTAAAAAGTTGGATGACATGAAGAAAACTTGTGATTTTGGGATAACTGCAATCTTTGAGGTGACTAATATTTTATCTAGAAATGACATACATCCTCAAGACTCCCAAAATTGATACTATGACATTTTGGATGATATACTTGAGTGTGACTTCAATTCTTTCAAATCATTTCTATTCGTCGTCAAATGGTACAGGCTACGACTGAATCAAAATGATCCTGATAGAATTTTTATTGAACATGATAATGGATTTAAAATGGTTAATACAAGGTCCTTTGAGCCAGTTGGAGATGAGCCCTATGTTCTTCCAAGCCAATGTGAACAAGTATTTTACTTAGAGGTTCCAAATAAATCAGGTTGGTCATTTTTTATTAGACATGATCCAAGAGGAATCCCGATAAAGTGTAATGTGACCAAAGAAGAAGATGTTGAAGAAGTAAAAGATGATGTAGATGATGATCATGATCGATATTTAGTTGATGATGTTCATGACAGAAATGTTCATGAAGAAGAAGACCTAAATGATGATGTTGTTCATGGTGATTATGATGATGATGATGGTGATGATGATGGTGATGATGTTGATGGTGATGCTATTGATGATGATATTGATGATGATGAAGATGTCGACAACAATGATGATGATGATGAGTTTGATGAAGAAGAAGATCAATGACATGAATGATATATTGACTCAATGTTATATTTTGTGTTGAAAATAACCATGGAATTCTTATCACCTAAAGGAAAAAGATTTTTTGTGTTGAAAAGATTTAAAATTATCAAATGATTATTGTGAAAAGATGTTTGCCAGCTTCAACTCTAAGTGCATACATCCTCTTTATGCATTCATTCTACCCTGTCTACACTTTCATGCCATATAATAGCATATATATGCACATTTTTATGCTATTTAATAGCATAGCTTATGAAGATACATATGTGATTTATGATACACTTACACTAATGATAGTAAATGTGTATTGATAAGATTTATATGGTCATCAATGTATCAGTTTGTATGATATTTAGATAGGTTATATCCCACTTAAAGTAATTATATTTTATGTTCTTTATTTTTTCAAATTAAACTATAAGGTTCAATTTATGGGATAAAGCACCATAAATAGCCAGAGTGACTAAATTTAAATGTAGATTAGAGGTATTTAAAGACAACAAACAATACAATATATAATTTTTTCTATTTAGTTTTATAACAAAAAAATTTGTATTTGCTACAAATACCATCTTCTTGCAAAAAATTCAATTGCCAATATAGCAAAAAATCATAAAAACTGGTCCCTTGAAATAATTTTTTGTATCCATATTGCTTTACTATTGTTTAGTTTCTTGATCAAGAAATGAAAACAAAATATTGATAATTATTCATATCAATCAAGTCTAATGATACTAAAGATATCTGCTAGCTGTAATATCTACTTTCTACCCCATCAAATCTAATGACACTAAAGATATCTATTGGCTGTAATATCAACCAAATAAACTATACAAAGCACAAAATATAAGCATTCAATCCATTTACATTGGATTCAACTAAAAATTAATTAATTGTCACTATCACATAAAGAAAACAAGAATTGTCTATGAAATCTACTTTGGAAAATGAGTTCTCCAATTGTCAAACCCCCATACACACTTCTAAAATTCCTTAAATAATCCATTTGACTTGGGACAACTACCTATCCTGACCCATATATAGTCCATGATTAGATATTTACAAAGATTTCATTTCTTTGTTATCCTAGATCATTTTCCTTATAATGGTTGGATCCTTGTAAGTAAATGTAATTGCTAGTTGTTTATCAAATTATAAATGTAATGTTTATGATGCTCAATTGTTGGTGCTGATTTCATGTATAAATGTTGTATGATTCTGTCACCCTTGGTGGAAACAAGTAATTGACTACAGAGTCAACCCTATTGTTGAGGATCTTCCACAGTATAAATAAAGTAAAGGTAAGGAGTCAAATAATAAACAATGATTATGATGACTGCATACTATTCATGTTGTCTATTATGTAATTTTTAGCATACGTATCATGTAATTTTTAGATAAGATATGATAAATGAATTATATATGCAGGAACTTGAACTGTCTTCATGAGGATCTAGCATAGTCTCATGGATCGACATGTATGAGTCAATACACCCTATAGAAACAATATAGTATTTGCTTGCTTTCTTGAAGCAGAGCCCTCCTAAATTCCTCCAAGGAACCTAACTCAACCCAAGGGATTCAACAAAGACTATAAACCTCTCAAGGAATTAGACACATCATGAAATAAACTCCCCTTCAAGGCATACTAGCCATTGTTTCTTCACCAAATTCCAACTACAAAATATGATAGCTTATAGGGTCTTCAACTTTCCCTATCCCAACTTACATCTACTCCCCACTCACTCTCCCAATGTAACTCACTACTGAGACCTATTAGAGGTAAATGCACCTTTCTCAGAATCCCTCTAGACTCCATACCCCAAGTGTAATGCATCATCATTGAAATTTAAATCCTCTTCCTCTTTCTTATGACTATCCTTACACATAGCCCTTCAACACAATCAACTTTAGACTCTTTACCTTCTCCAATCCCTCCAAATTGGACTATTTCTTTGCACCAACTTTTCACTCTTAGGGTTGTTACTCTCGTCATGTCCTTAGACACCTCCGACACCCTGCACAAGGTGACACAACTCCACAAACATAACACATCAACCTTGCTAATTATCAACACTTGAAGTCCCAGCTGGGCATATTCAAATTTTAATTTCTCTCATATCTCTCTCATTATCAACTATATATCTCATTTGATGGATTTCAAGTATCACCAAATAGGTATTTACCATTTGTGTATTCCTCAAGTGAGGGAAATGCGAGAATAGAAAATGAAAGTATCTCTTCTAGTAGGTCTAAAATAGGGAGATCAACCAAAGGTCAAAAGATTAGAATAAAATTCAATAAATGCATGGAATTTTTCCTTTTTCATGGAGGGTCATGTTCTTATGATGATGAGACCAAAGGCGACATTGAGGTGCCCTTGATGTACGCACATCTATAGAAACAATGGGTACCCAAAGAATTGTCTCCAATAAACATTGAATTTTGTGTTAATGAGAGGATATATCACATACCACCATCTTCATTACATGGTTTGGGCCTATTTTCCATGGACGACATAAAGGTCAGTTATAAAAAAGTTGTTGAACTGATGGAGTATGTTGGACCTTCTTACAATTACAAAAATTGGATGCAAATTGTTCAATATACAAAAGTATGCATAGGTATGCATTATCACCAAATTATGTATAGTGAAAAGATAATGATCAAAGTAAAAGAGTTTCTATGTACATTGATGAAAGGCCAAAAGCAATAGGGAATATTGTAGATTTCATAAATAGTATGCAACCTGGGTCAACTAATAAGCCATCCAATTTCATATTCGAGGCACGCGAGGAAAATCATGTATTTGTATGTGCAATAAAATCAATAAGTGCAGGGGAAGAGTTGCTAATAGATTACAATTTGAACCACATATATACAAACAAAGTTACTATGATGGGGGTGGTGCGTACTATATACCATTTAAACCAGTCTCCAATTAAAGATCCCAATATATCATTTGATTATTAAGTTTTTTTGATAACTCTATTAGTTTCATTTGGCTAACATTTTTCTATTTAATCTTTCTTACAGGGGGGCAGTAATCAGTCACATAGCATAGGCAGGGATGCAGACCCCAGCCCTTCTTCCACGTAGGTAAAAGTCATTGTAATTGTACAAATTAGATAGAAGCAAAATTTTATATTATTATGTTGTTTTCTTGAGGGTTTTTCTCTAATTTTGATAATGTTACTAATATTCTTTTCACAAACGGATGCTCAGAGAAAGGGTAAAGCACCTGCAATACCTCAGGATACATGTCCGAAGGTGGATTGGACAATCTCATTATAGGAGGAGGTTGTTGCATTCCCAGATCCTGCCAGGGTGATAGAAAAGGCCCTTAAAAGAATAAATAAAGTTGTTTCTCTCACATTTGTGATACCTCAAACTCCTGAGATAGAAGCGAGGGGGAAATATTTGATGGGAATAGCAAGAAACTTGCAAGTACACATTAATGGAATCTTTAATTATAAAAAAAGTTCAATAATGGTTTATATTTTATACTCTTATATGTCATGAACTAAAATATGTATGTGTTGTTATTAAATAGAATTATTTACGTCCTCATCAACCTGCGATTGAACTTGATTAGCGAATTACAGGGAGTTCAAGTAAAATAATTTTAGTGCAAAATGATGCAATTATTAATGTATTTTTTTACCATTTTATAAATGTATGCAATTATTAATGTGTTTAAAACAATCAAGCTTTTGGAAAAAAAAATCCTTTTGGTTAGCATTAGCAAAAAAATTCTAAAGTAAAGTTTTTGTATTCACCACTCTTTTTTGAAAAATATTTAATGTTTTGTATATTGAGTGTATTATTCTTCAGGTCCTGTGGATACTAAAGTGCAAACGCCTCCTCCTTCAAGGTCAAACCCTTGCGTATTGTCGTCTGCAATGTCGACAATCGGTAGCATGTAGACATCCACTCCTGCATAGACCAGAGTTGGTAAATCCCTCTTCTTCTCTCTTATGTTATGTGTTTATTTCTCTTCAAGTGTTCTTTCTTGGGGGCATTTCATAGTGGATTGATTTTATGCAATAGGAGATGCATCTCATCAGGATCCTTCTATTAATGAAAACATATCATCATTTTCTGGTTCTTCCCGTGTTATTAGTACGAGATCATTGAGGGTCACTTTGGTGTTCAGTGAGGAAGAAATGCTTCCTTTAAAAATATAGAAGGTTCTAAGTACTTTAAAATTATTATAATATAAAGTCTAATTGTAATTTACTTATTGATCACTCATTTTGGACTAATGATTCCATGAGTTTTTTGCAGGAAATAACATTTTTTATAAACATATGAATGAGCTTACATTGTAGATATTTGGTAAAACCATACATAAAAGGTGGAACATTACATGTGAACTAACCCTATTCAACTATTTTCATTTCATATCATTGTTAGAATAGTTTTAATTCCTTTCATCCATTTCTTGAAGTATATTAAACGTACCTTTGGTTCATTTTAGAATCTAACAAGTTTGTTTTTAAAGGTGGAATGACCAAGAAAAAAAAGCTAAAAAAATGAGCTCATAGAGCATTTGGTTGAGCTCCTTGGAGATAAAGTTTTTGCAAAGAAAAGGTCCATGAGAAAGTTGGCCAATATCTCAAGTATCTGAGGGACTAGTACTAAACACATTTAAAGAATAACTGAAAGTACGAGCGCCCCCCCATGATTTTGGAGATGGAATGGAGGGACCTCATTTTGGATGTAAAGGAGAAAATTGATATGAATAAAGGAAATACGCCACAAGATGCCAGAAGAAGGTATGTGATACTATTAAGAATATAATTATGTACTACTTACTGATCTTTATATTTATATAATCTAAGATATTTCAAACTTTTCATAGATTGATGGACACATCAAAGGCAAATAAGGCTAGACTAGAAAAGCATGACCAACACAAACTCAGCTCTGGTAGTTATATGAAACTTTTCGAAAGACTTGTAAGTAACAGTAAATCAAATATCCAATCGAGATATTTATAAATTATTTCATCTAACAATACAAGAAAAATTCATGATATTAAGCAAAAATACAGGGCTCTAAATTCAATGTGGCACCAACAAAAGATGACAAAAGAATTGCCTTACAAGATGGCTATGTAGTCGTGGTTGAACGCCTATGAGAGTTGAGTGGCAACACACGAGATTCTAGTGCATCGATCACACATGTAAATAGGCCAAATGAAAATTATTTCAAATTGAATACTTGAGCAATAATCTATTATTTTTGTTTTAAATAAGCAAGCAATGATAATAATGTGCATGACATTACAATGTAGCCTTCTAATCCTAGAACAGAACCTGCACATGATGAAGGTCTTGTTGTGCATCTAAGTGGTGAAGGTATTCATTTTCTATTCCATTTTTTACAGTCTCCCTCTTATGGGCTTGATTCTTCATCCATATCTTTGTTTTCTTTTTATTTATCATTTTTAGTATTAGTTCCTTGCCTTATCAATTTTATAGCTTTGTTTTTATTTAATGTGTTGTCTAATGTGCAGGTGACAAGTTGATCTCACTCATTAAGGATGGAGATGCATTAAGGAAATATGATCTCACTCATTAAGGAAAGATTTTCATTCATCACGTTCACATGTTAATATTGCATATAGGGAGGTAAAATTATCTGAATCGTGATGTATTTGGAATCATCTTGTTCAAATGCAATTTTCTTTCAGGTATCAATTCTTTCCTACCATAGTAAGCATACATGGAATCAAAATTTGGAAAATTTGTTCAAGGCAGTTCTCATTCTTTGCATGTCTTTTAGGTTTGTAATTTAATTATTTTCTACGTAGTCACTAGTGATTTTAACAAGTTTAATCTTTGTTCACTAAGAAACCAATTCACCAAGCATTGTCTTATCAGATAGTGCTTACTAAGTTTGTTAAAGAGCCAATGCCTTGCCTTCTTCAAGAAATAATTAATTCATGGACAACTCAATTTGGTTGACCAAATTGATTAAAATGTCGATGCATTTACCTTTTAAGAGTTATTCTTTACTCATCAGCATTTTATGAGTTGGCTAAGTTCATTAACAATCCATAGGACATGACATCAGTGAATTGTTCAAGTGCCCAAAGTTACTGTTATATTTAATTAATTGATAATCACTAGTAAGTCAGGTAATTACAATGAACCATATAAAAGAATAGTGATTAAGACCAATGTGGAATACAACGACTTAATTTATCATACAAGTGTAATACCCCAAAATTGGCACCTTACAATTCTAATAAATTTTGGTGCATTCCTTCGAATTTCTACATCATCAAAGTCCTATTGTACTAGGCAATTATGTCTCCTAATTGATTTTATTTGACTTGGGGTCAAATGCAAAAAAACCCTAAATTTGCATTAATCATACGCTATATTTAATTCCCAAATATTTGACATTTATTGGCTAAAAATCCCTATGATTAATTAATTTAATCCTAAAGTCCTAGTGCTTTTAAATTAAATTAATTCCACCCCCTTTAGCTAATACACATCAAGGGAATTAAATAATATTTGGTTATTTGAATGGACATCTTTATTTGATTTTAATTATTCAAAATAAATCGAAAAGCCACCCATGTGGCAATATTCATTCATTTAATTAAATAATTCATCAATTTGTCTCACCTTCCTCCATGGAGATGAAGGGTCATCCGTTTCTTTTCAAGAAACTCTTCATCCTCCCGAGCTCTTCTATATTATGAACCTTATTTTTTTCATTTTGGGGAGGCAATTTTAGAGTACCAAAACTATAGTGGATTTTTGTCTCAATTTGCATACTTTCAAAGCTTTTATTGCATAATTAGAGTAATTCTCATGTTAGTATAATTGCACTTTCATATTAATTAGCTTGCTTATTTTGTTTTAGCTTAACTCTCATATTCATCTTCATGCTCTTTAGATTAAATCTACAATTTGAATTCTTAGATTACACTTGCATTCTCATATAGCTTAAATTCTCATTTTCAATCATTTTCAAGATTTTTTTAAATCCTCCATCTTAGCTTGGTCTATGGTTGTTGGATCTCCAATCTTAGAGTAATTCAAACACCCCAACTAATTAGGAGGGAATAGGTCGATTCACTATGAATCCGCGAAGTGGGTAATTCATACTCATTTTCATAATTCACTTTGTGAGCAATGAATATGTTGTGTCTATGGCTGGATTAGAGGTCCAAGTTCAGCTATAAACATTTTGGCACCCACCATGGGGTAGAAAATTAATTTCTGGCCTCACTATCAAAAATTTTCTGACAAGAAATTTGCACTCTGTCGTATGTCCGTACTTCACTATGTACGGATTCTCACGTGGGATTTATAAGCATACCACATTCTCTTGTGCGAAAAAGCACTACCTCACGCAGGTGCCTGCATTTTCTCACGCGATGCCTTGTACTTCCTCACGCGAGATTGGCCATCAATTTTTAAAAATTTTCCTCAGTTTCTACAATTTACTGTTACTATTTCCTGACATCTATCATTTGCTATTATTTTTATATCTCTAATTTTTTTGATAGCATAATAGTGGGGTGTAGGATGATTGTCGAAGATATAAACTTGCTAATAGTTTTCTTGTAGGATGGTTGCGCTTGTTTACTATTTTTCATTCACATAGTATAACTAGGGCCTTGTGAAGATTTCTTAAGGGTCTTGATAGTGAGCTAGGGTAATAGGCTCTTCATTACATGGAAGTGATGCCCATGGATGAACTCGAGACCCAGATCTTGCTAGCATGATAGATACATGGGGAAGCAAGGAAAGGTAGTGAATCTTTAGCACGTCTACTTGTTAGGGGATTATGCTCTTCTCTCTTTGAGAGAAACAGAAACCCAAAAGCTTGTGGATTGGTTGAGAAGGAACTAGATCGGTGATGAATATGTCTTGCATGTTTGGGTAAGGTGAAGAGGTAGAGAATTATGCTCTTCTCTCTTTGAGAGAATCAAAAAATCTGACCCTTGGATCTAAGCCAAAGTTTGTGTCACCTTTAGAGGGCCTGTCGGAAGTTGAACCTCCGGGAATGACCCAAGTGAGTACACACCTATTGCCAGTGATTCCACCTCACTATAATAAAGAATGCTTTGTTGAGTCTAAAGACTCCAAAGCCATGTTAACTTCTTTCTCTTGATTTCAACTATCATCTTGAGAAAGCTTCGTATGTTGTATTGAGCAACACTGCTCCTAGCCCTTCTTGTGGGGGTGTATGACTTTTGGGTGTTGGTGTGGTTGCGAGGCCTCAACCCTGTATCGGGGGCACCAAAGGTTAGTTTGAACAGAAGCCCACTAAAAACTTTCTTAGTTAGTTGCCTACCCAGATCACCTCCGAAAGGAGACATAATACTTGTGCAAGGAGGGGGAAGAATCTCTCCCCTAGATTCTCACCATAGGCATGCACCTGGACGTTTGAAGGTGGTATATGACATTGGACCCTGCTTCAAGGTTAACCTTTGAACATATACTATTGAGTCCTTAGAAACACCAAAAACACAGGCACCCTGTAGGGGGTGACACGACTGTGTGAGGTGAACGCATGCACGTAAGCTATGAGTCATGAATCTTGTCTTCTCTACCCTTTTTTGTAGGGATAACTAAGTGATTGTTTCAAGTCTTAAACTATCCATCATGATTAAACAAAGACTCCCATGATTCTGCCAAGTTGCTTTGTCCTTGGTAGAACTATTTGCGACTACTTCTTGCATCACTATTGATTGATCTAAAACTTTATGCTTGTAAACGAATGCTTGAAGCCTTCAAAACTAAGATTGCTAATTCAACTACCTTAAAACTAGAAATTCTATCAGAGAACAGTCCTTGATATGTCTCAGAATCTGAATTTTACCTTGAAAACTGTGTCAAACCTGTCAAAATTTGGTCTTTTCCCGCGCGAGATTTCAGAACCTGAGCATTTCCTCGTGCGAGATTTCATTCTCTCATGCATAGCTTGGCATTTTCTCATGTGAACAAGCACTTTCTTGCATGAACCTGTACCTTGATTTTCAAAATAGTAAGCTATTTCTCATTGACTAGTGAATTTTTTGCCTGATCTGATTTTTGTCTGAGGTCTATTTGCCTATTCTCCTATTGTTCACTATCTAAAACTGAGTATCTCGAGCTGTGAACCAAATGATTACCGCTTAAACTTATATTGTCTCTCTGTTATTTTTCCTATCTTTCTATGCTTTTGTACCTTGCAACGCGATAGTCACATCTTGGTTGTTCTAGCCATACTCTTGACGATTCGTGCTGGGTGCATTTCACATCTTGGTTGTTCTAGTCTCTTATCTCCTTTTTTGCTATCCTAGAGACAGAGTTCTAGCATAATCCCATGTCCTCTCTCGTTACATTTTTGTCTATTCTTGTTATGACTAGAAGCGGCAACACATTCCCCATCCGTGGAATCATACAAGGTAGGGGTAAACCTCGTAATCAAGAAATAGGTTGTTTTGAACCCATTATCCAATCTGAATGTTGTGAGGGATCCACAAGTTCCTCTTTATTGAGTACACTAAAGGACAACCCACCTCAATCATCATCTCTAGTGTTCTAGGCATGTAATAATCCGTTGTTTCAAGCACAACCTGACTCATTGTTTCAAGAACAAGAAAACTCATTGTTTTGTAACTTTGAGAGGACACTTCCTTGAACTAATCCTATTAGCATTATTGAACCTACCGACTCTGCTGAACCTATCAACCTGTTTGAACCTATCGACCCTTTTGATCCTGTTAAAACACCAAAGGTTATCTTAGCCACGCCCTTTTGGCATCATTCATATCATTTTACTAAGTCTTCACTCGCTGCCCAATCCTACATTGATAAGATGGGAGACCCCTTTGATTTCCAACCGGGAAAATATAGCCAAACTCATGAGCAATCTCAAAAAAACCAGTGTTATGATCACTCTCGAAATGATCAGTGTTATGATCAATCCCAAAATTATCAGAATCAGGACCAATCTCAAAACAAACCTCAAGGTGATCGATAACCATATCACTATCGCCCTCCTCCATATGACCAAAATCAATCCTAGAATGATCAATCCCAAAACAAATCTCAAGGTGACCAGCAGCCATATCACTATCATCCTCCTCCACATGACCAAGGCCAAGATGACCAGCAACAAGATCAAGTCCCAAGCATTTATGAGATTCTTGGTAATGAAGATGAGGTAATAACCCAAAATGACATAAATGTGACGAAAGCCAACAAGGGTCTTATCAAGATGATGGAGATCCTCCTTCTAGAGGAGAAGGAGAAATATTTTCTAAAACTGGCCAAACAAGGGGCCAAATTACCCCGAGACTACCAAGTTGAAATGCTTGTGGCCAAAGAAGAAGAGACTGAGACCGTAAAGTTGCAAAAGATGATTTGAGACATGCAAGACCAAATTAGCCAACTTGAAAGGGACAAAGATAAACTTGTACAACAATTCACAATGGAAAGCATCTGTCCTTTCCCACTTGATAAGAGTCTTCACATGCCACCTTTTCCCAAAGGTGTAGAGCTGCCTAAATACGAAAAATACTTGGGTACTATTGATCCCCAAGATCACTTGAGGGAGTTTGGCACTTTATCCATGGAATTCATACATGATCAAACATATCTTATGCACCTCTTTCCTCGTAGTTTGGGTGGGTCAGCTATGGAGTGGTTTTCTCGGTTACCCATTGGAATCAAATCTTTTGATGAGATCGCTAATCTATTTATCCAGCATTACTCACACAATATTCAACATCTAGTTAATATTCGAGATCTTTGCAACCTAAAGCAGTGACAAGGGGAACCTTTCCTAGCATTTCTCCAAAGATGGAGACAACTCTATACGAAATATCCCTGCAAACCGCATGAGTTTGAAAAACTCAACATCTTTTCAGACAATCTTGTCCCAAATATTGGATATCAAGTACAATTACAAGGTCCCCTAACTTTTGATAGCATGATTAAGCAAGTTGTGCGCATAGAGGCATTTATGATCAAGAAAGGAGAGTTGACTTTGCAAAAGGATAACAAACAAGGGTCTTCCTCCTCAAACAAAGATAAAGGGAAATTTTTCAACAAGAATAGAGATGTTGTAAATGATGGAGTGGTCGATAATGTGACCCCAAAGCCTATGAAATCTATTTTCAATCTTTCCTCTAGTATACAGGCGGTCAAAGCTATTGAAAAGGCTACAACGGAGACTCAACAGCCTTTGAAATTCGCTAAAAATAAACCTTGGGCATCCTGACCCAAGCATGAGTTCACGTCCTTAGGAGAACCACTTGATGTGGTTTATAAGACTCTCGTGAAAAACTAGATACTCACTCCTTTGGAAAAGCATCTCTATGATCCACAATCATGACCTCATTGGTGGAACGACAACGCATACTGTGACTATCACCAGAATAAGGGTCATAAGACTTCTACTTCTCTCCAACTGCACTATAAAGTCCAAGATTTGATTGATAATGGTGATATTTTTGTGGATGGCCATAACAAGAATTCAGATCATCAGGCATTTAAAGATCTCTTTCTGCCTCATGAGAAAGGTAAATCTTCCAAGACTAAGAACACCAATGCTAAGGTTAATTACATGTACACTACCAATCAAAATCTCATCAACATAATTGAACCTATGGAGGTTGAGTATTGTGATGTGATTACTATTAAGGGGAGTGAAGATTCTCCTAAGACTAAGACTCCATTTTTCTTGTGAGGCCCCGGGTCTCATTCTTCCAAACTTGAATTGTCTCAGGGTTGCGCAAATGTTGTTACTCGCTCTCGTGCAAAAATCACCATTAAGGGTCCCGACCCTTCTACGTCCGCTCCAAAGCAACTTGTGGATAAAATTGTTGTTGGTCCTACCAATAAGAACTCGAAATTAGTCCCTACATCTAGCGTAGCTAATTATATCATTCTAGACCAGCTGCAATGTACCAACGCTCAGATCACTATCTTTGAGTTGTTGAAGATCTTGCCTGCTCATAGGGAGATTCTGGATAAAGCCCTCACCGAGGAAAATGTCCCAAAAGATTTGGATCTTGGTCAGTTTCAATCCATGGTGGGTCACCTAACCTCACCCCACTATTTTTCCTTCTCTAAAGAAGATGACCACTCACTAAGCCATCCACACAATGCTCCTTTGCATATAGAAGTCATGATAGGTCCAAAGCACGTCCACCACATCCTTATTGACAATGGTGCTAAGCTGCTCACTCAATTAGGCTATGATGAAGATTGCATAGATGTCCATAAGAAAATTACTATTAAGGCATATGATGAAGAAGAACGCAAATACAAAGGTTTGGTTGTGCTACCAATCCGAGTTGGGTCTGTTGAAAGAGATGTCATTTGTCAAGTTCTAGATATTCCTCTAGCATATAATATATTTTTGGGTAGACCATGGATCCATGAAATGCAGGCGGTTCCATCTACATATCATCAATGTATCAAGTTCCCATTCCATGGTGTAGAAGTGACAGTTCTTGCCAATACTAATTACTCTTGCAACACACTCGCACAATCTGTAGATAGTCTTGTCCCAACTAATAGAGAGTCCACTGAATTCTATGATGCCAAGCTCAAGGAAATGGAACAGACTCTGAAACTTAAGTATATAGGCATGGTAGGGTATCAAATTGAACCTATGTTATCATTAGCGGCTCTACCTTCATCTCTGCGTTCCTACGGGAGATCCTCTGAGAACAAAAAACCTTCTACTTGTTCTCCCCAAGTAATCTATGATGGTGCTTTTGTTAAGGTTACAACACCATTAGAGGATGAAGATGAGGAAAGAGCTATTAAAGTTTGGCTTTACAAAGGAAAAGAAACATCTGAACAGATCACTCCTGCTCGTGACTTAGAACAAGAACCATATAGTGAAGCCTTCAAAATCATGAAGCACTTCAGTTATAAAGGGAGTGGACCCATAGGGGTGAATGACAATGGTTTGCTTAAACCAATTGAAGTCACAGGTCATCACCCCAAGGACACCTCAGGTTTAGGCTTCAAGAAAATCCTATTTCATCCAGGGATTAACAAGTTTGTACCAGTACCAGAGCCAAAACTAGAGCCAAAATTTGAGGACATTACCATAGTTGATAAATCAGAGAACAACTCTGATGAGGATACTTTTCTATATCCTATTCCTCCAGAATCTATTATACCTGTCCATCTGGTAGAGACTAATAGTGATTCTGATGACACCACTTCAGTGCATTGACTCACGTATGACCAATGGAGAGAAATACAAATGGCTGATCTTGATTTTCAGGATGAACGGTACATACCACTGCATTTCTAAGAGCAGTTTGAACAAGATCAACTTCAACAAACCATTAATACTACAAGAGATGAAGATGAGTCAGATGGTACAACTAGTGTTGATGGAATTCCCATATCAAGCATCACTGATTCACATGAATATGAGTTTGATTCTCTATCTGATGCCACTTTTGATAAAGATATAGATGTTGTTCATGTGTATGAAAACCCTTTTGAAGTAGGTGAAGGGTCTAGTGTTAGGTCGACCGAGTGTGAATTTACTAATGTTGACATCCCCTCTACTTCCTCTATGAGGACTCAAGAAGAATCAAACACACCTTTGGATGAGATCACTCTAGGTCTTGACTTACTCGTCCACGCTTTTGATGGCTATACTATGAACGCACTTGAACCTGCCACTACTCTTTCACTCCACCATCCCAAACTTATCAACTGGAACTCTCCCTCTCCAGCTAGCAAAGTCCTTATGTTCCAGAATGACTACACTCTTGCCTTTTATCTTAACGTTGTTGAACCTGTAATGTTCTCCACCAGTGAAGACAGTATCAACATGACCGAAGCTGATATCAAGTATCTTAGTCATACAATTAAAAGAAAAAAGAATAGATGCTCTGATGGTGAAAAACACATTGTGGCAGTGTTAAAGCCAAAAAAAAGTAAAAATAAAAGACGTATCCAAGGGTGAAAACCTCTCTGAGGCATCCGAGGATGAGATACTTGATACAATTCCCAGTCATTTTCAAGAGAGATCATCAGTATTGAGCCAACACAACCAGTGAATTTGGGTACGAAAGCTACACCTCATATTATTCATCTAGCACAGTCTCTATCTGCAGAAGAGAAAGAAGAGTTCACCAATTTCTTTCGAAGCAATAAAATTAATTTTGCATGGACTTACTCTGATATGCCTGGATTGGATCCCAATCTAATCATGCATCATCTGTCTATTGCACCAAGCGTTAAGCTTGTCAAACAAAAGCTTTGGAAGATGCATCCACATGTGGCACTTTTAGTCAAAGCAGAGTTAGAAAAACTTCTCAAAGCTGGTTTCATCAAAGCGATTGACTATGCAGAGTGGGTCTCTAATATTGTTCCAATTACAAAGCATGATAAATCTATCTGCGTGTGCACAAACTTCTGAGACTTGAATAAAGCATGTCCAAAAGATGACTTTCCATTACCCAATATTGACATGATAGTGGACATGACAGTTGGTTACTAAATGTATTCTCTAATGGATGGATTTTCTGGTTATAATCAAATAAAAATTGTGCCAAAAGACCAAGAAAAGACAACCTTCACATGTGCTTGGGGAACATTTTGTTGGAATGTCATGCCCTTCGGATTGAAAAATGCCAGAGCTACCTATCAAAGAGTTGTCACTACTATTTTTCATGACATGATGCACAAAACAATGGAAGACTATAAGGATGAAACTTTGGCTAAAAGCATGCTATGGAAAACACATCTTGCAGATCTAGGTCCTATACTAGATCAGATGGAACAATTCAGTTTGAGACTCAATCCCAAAAAATGCACATTTGGGGTCACTTCTGGTAAACTGCTGGGATATATCATTTCTGCAAAAGGTATAGAAGTTGATCCAGAAAGGGTTCAGGCTATTATGGACATGCCTCCACCAAAGAGCATCAGTCAGATGAGGGGACTTCAAGGAAGACTACAATCTATTCGGCACTTCATTGCACAATTGGCCGATAAGTCACAACCATTTACCAAGACTTTGCATAAAGGTGTGACCTATAAATGGAACGAAGAATGTAAGAAAGGGTTCCAACAAATCAAACAATATCTTGCTAATCCACCAATCTTGATGCCTCCTATTCATGGGAAGCCACTCATCCTCTACATTTCAGCTACAAACACATCTTTGGGTGCACTACTAGCTCAAGAGGATCAGTTTAACAAAGAAAGAGCTATATACTATATCAATAGAACTCTGGTCTCTTATGAGATGAACTATTAATTCATTGAAAAATCTTGTCTAGTAGTGGTGTTTGCTTCATAGAAACTGCGACATTATATGCTGGCTCACACTACAAGACTTATTGCTAAAATTGATCCATTAAAATACTTACTCAGCAAAGCTGCCCTTACGCGTAGATTAGCAAAATGGGTCATGATACTCAGTGAGTTTGACATTGAGTATGTAGAGAGGAAAGCTATTAAAGGACAAGCTATTGCAGATCAACTGGATGAAGCACCTATAACAGATTATCAACCATTGAGCATTGAATTTCCAGATGAGTCCATAATGCTTCTTACACATCAGACATGGACTATGTTCTTTGATGGCTCATTCACCCAGCAGGGGTCAGGTGCTGGAATATTATTCATTACACCACAAGGATACTCTCTACCAAAAGCTTACAAAATGTTGTTTCCCTACACGAACAACACCGCTGAATATGAGGCTTTGATCAATGGAATGAAGATAGTTGTTGAATGGTGCGTGGATGAACTTAAGGTCTTTGGAGACTCCCAATTGGTCATTAATCAAGTTAATGATATCTATCAAACCAAGGATGAAAAATGGGTGCCTTATAAATGAATGGTTGATGATCTCAAAAAGTAATTTTCTCACATTACTCTCTAGCAAATAATAAAGCAGCGGATGCCATGGCTACTCTAGCATCTCTATTACAAATGTTAGAAAATGACTTTCGACATGAGTTCCTGGTGGAAACGTTATGCTACCCAGCCTATAATAATCCTAAATCTAGGATGATCTATTCAGTCATTGGACATGATTCATCCTGCTACCACCATATTTATTCCTACCTCTGGGACCAAATTATCCCGAACACTTATACCCGAAATGAAAAATGCCACCTAATCTATAGCGCTTCATGCTATGTCATAGTAGCTAACGACTTGTATAGGCGAGGTCTAGACGGTACCCTCCTTAGGTGTCTAGAACCCGACGAGTCCAAACGTGCGTTAGCTGAGGTGCATGAAGGCATCTATGGTTCTCATTCGAGTGCTCTGACATTAGCTCGTAAACTTATTAGAGCTGGTTACTATTGGCCGGAGATGGAAAAAGAAGCTACACAATATGCCAAATCTTGTAAACAATGTCAACTCCATGGAAATTTGATCCACGCTCCTACCAAGGAGCTCATTCCATTCATCAGTTTTTGGCCATTCCAGCAATGGGCCTTTGATTTGGTGGGTCAGATACATCTGTCTTCTTCAAGAGGACACAAATTCATCATTACTACTATAGACTATTTTACTAAGTGGGTTGAGGCGGTGCCTCTGACTATAGCTGATGGAAAATTTGTAGCAAGGTTCATAGTGAATTACATCATCTGTAGAAATGGTGTACCCTCCTTAATAATCACTGACAATGGGGGGCAGTTCAAAAACAAAGATCTAAAGGAGTTGTGTACTAAATTCAGAATCATTCAGCATTGGTCCTCAATCTATTATCCCCAGGGTAATGGATAGGCAGAAGCTTCTGAGAAGACAATCCTCAAGATCCTGCACAGAACAGTTCACAAATCTCGTAGGGATTGGCACCTTCAGATTAATCCAGCTTTATCGGCCTACGGAATGAGCATTCAAACTCCAATAGGGGCCACACCATTTGCCTTAGTCTATGGCGCGGATGTTGTTTTGCCAATTGAGGTCGAGATTCCTACATTGCGAGTCTCTCTGAAGAACCTCATTACTGATGAAGACATTAGAATATCTCGGCTACAAGAGCTAGAGTTACTGGATGAATGTCAAAAAGTGGCGTTCGATCATCTAAGAGCATACCAGAAAAGGATGTCTAAGAGCTACAATAAGAAAGTCAGACCAAGGGAATTCCAAGTGGGTGATCTCGTCCTGAGAGAAAACCCCAAGAATCAACAACAGTGGATACAGAAAGGAAATTTTAAACCAAACTGGCTTGGTCCGTATGTTATCACTGCAGCATTTGGGTTTGGTTCTTATCAACTATCTACTACTGAAGGAGAACATCTCAAAGAGTCAATCAATGCTTTGCACCTAAAGCGATTCTACAGCTGAGACATTTCTTGTGTGCTCATGTACATACTTATTGATCTTGAAAAAATCCAAAAAAATGGTATATTGTTAAAAATCCTAAAAATTGCAAAATGTCCTGAAAAAATGATAATCTTAGTGAAAACTTGGTAAATAGATGCTTTGATGTATCTATTATCCTAGTGAAAACCTGGCAAACAGATGCCTTGATAATACCAAAAAAATAGAAAATGCAAAAAATACAAAAGAAATTGGAAAATTTAAAAAATACAAAAAAATAAAAATAAAATAAAAGTACAAAAAAATTGAAAAAGAAAAAATGTGTCATTGATGAAAACCTGGCAAACAGGCGTCATGGTAGCAAAAATAGAATCTCTACCAAGATGGTGACAACCTAGTAAACAGGTGCTTCTTGTTCCCCAATGCTATACCTATTGCATCACCACTTGGCTCTTTCTTTGCTGCTTTAGTTTGCTTTCTCGCTTTCCTGCTTTCATCTGTTTTCCTTCTTTAGTTTGTCAGCTCATGCATTCACTCTCAGTTATCTTCAAGATTATGCTCGACTCTTCATGGATTGAAACTGGTCACACTTGGGGGCACCTTCCTGGTCTAGGGGGCATTGTCCTATCACTTTCATAGGTTTTGTTCGTGCATTGGTCACCAGTGGTTCTCACTGCGTCTACCTGCTGATGCCTAGCTACTTTTGAGATTTCTCTCCTTGAGGATCTCTTGTGCATCGATCACCAGTGGTTCTCACTGTTCCTGCCTACTGATACCTAGCTCTTGTTCGAATCCCTCTCTTTTGGGATCTCTTGTACATCAATCACCAGTGGTTCTCACTAGGTCTGCCTACTAATGTTTCATTATCTCTTAGATCTCTCTCTCTGAGAATCTTCCTTGTATCGGTCACTAGTGGTTCTCACTGCGTTTTCCTGTTGATACTTGGTTAGCGCTTTGATATCTCCTTGAGACTTCATCTCTTGCAACAGTCACTAGTGGTCCTCACTGTGTCTGCCTACTGTCATTGTCATGTTGATACTTTGAACGTTGTGTACTTCCGATCTGACTTCAGTCCGCTTAAACTGAAAACTACAACTGGATTTGTATCTCTCTGAAGCATGCTGAGCTTTTCTTTTGTGTTTTTGTCTTTTCTCTTTATCATTCCTCCTCGAGCAGCTCTAAGACGTCTTTCTTTACTGAGAGAAGCAAAGACTGGGGGCATGATCTTTTCTTTGCTTTCTGTTTGTTGGTTTAGTTCCAATGATCCAATGAATCTCTATAAGAGGGGTGTCCACTATGAGAGCCTTCATCCCATGTTGGATGGCCATGTGTACCTCAACTCATTTTATATGGAAACCTTGGTGAGGTTGGTTCTTCCCCTTGTTTGTTTGGGTGACTTCTTTCTGCTACAAGTAGAATCGCAAATGCTTGTCTTGTGAAGTGAACATAAGGGTCACTACGAGCACCTTGATATGCTTATCATTCACTTAGAAAAAGGAGAAACTCTCATGTGTCTGGCGTGTTTGTCTACAAGCAACATTTTGGTCATTCCAGCAACTGTGCTTTAATGCTTATGTTAACTTGCTAAATCAAAAGGAATAGGTGTTCAGGTCATTTTGGCTTCTTGTGCCTTAATGCTTACACCTCATTCCAACTAATCTAAGACTAATGTCATATTCATATCCTCATGATTGCAATGTTAGTGAGGGTTGTATGGCATCCTATGAACGTTCGTTACTAAAAACTCTATGATGATAATAAAATGAGTCCAACAACCAAGTCCTAGGGATTGCACATAGCTTAGGCTTGCATTTTCATTATAGGCTTGCATTGAGATAGTGTTTTGGTGCCATTCATCGAAGGTTCTCATCTTTAGTCCCGGGTTCATCTTGGTTGCACAAGTGTTCGGTCCTTGTTCTCAATCTTCAAACATTCTTGGGTTAGTACCTGTCATGTATTGCTACATCTTGCATGAGCTGATTAGTATCATATACATTGCATTCATTTATCTACCATCTATCATTTCATTTCACATTGCATATACATATAAAATAAAACATGTGCATATTCATAAAAACATCATGTGCATCTCATATCTAATCCATACATCTAATCATATAGGAAACATCTCATAAACATCAACATAGAAGCAATATATACACAAGTACAATGATATCAAAATGACAATCTCATATATCTCGGTCGATCAATGTCAATGCACAAAATGATGCTACGCAAGCACAGTATAAAAAATGGGCTACAATGTATGTCAATCGTGTGTCTAGCTCTGCCTACTGCCACCTAGAGGAGGTGGAGGTGGAGGCATTTGTCTCTATGGGGGAGGTCCCTGTGGTGGTCCCTGTGGAGGTGGTCCCTATGGTGGTGCCTGTGGAGGTGGCCCCTGTGGGACGGATTGAGCCCCAACATACTCTGAGAATGACGGCACCTACTCTGCTAGATCTAGCACTATGCCAACGTACGCTGCATAATAGTAGGCTAACTGTACAACCTCATATCTAGCCTCCAGCTGTGCTCTAGCCAGCGCCTCCTGCAACCCTCTAATCTCGCGATCTCATTCTAGTACGTGGGTTTCCTAGACAATGACCTGGGTGTGATAGTTATCCCACTCCCATTGTACCTCCCTGATCCTCTCTCAGCTCTTCTTGAGAGCCTCCTGTAGTGTGGTACCTATCCTCCCACAGGTGCGTCCTGCATGTCGGTATCATCACCATGTGCCCCCTTGTCGGGAGGTGACTGCTGAGAGGAGTCACCTATTCTCTGCCTAGTGGACCTCTGCTGGGTCCTGCTGCTACCAGCACCTACATTTGAACCCATATGTCTCGCAAGAATATCTATCTACCCTATCCTCGGCCTCAATACTCTACTGCTACTACTATGCTGGTATCTGTTGTTATGCAGGTACCTGTTGCTGTTGTTGTCCCTGTTGCTGCTATTGTGCCCTCTGGCCCATACCAATAGGATCTGTGAACCTCGGGTATGGGTGAGCCAAGATATGATCTCTATATGCAAGCGTCACCCCTCCATTGGTGACATCCTCCATATAGTCCCACCGGGTTGGTGGTACTCATGTTTCAATTGCGCATCTGCCCTGATCCAACCTAAGCTGCCAACCCTTCTTCGTCTCATCGACGAATTGGGCATATGTGTAGTACTCCTGGGAGACATCCTACGGTCTCCCAAACTGACGTAAAACCCGTGTGAGCAGGAAGTGCTCTATGATGGTGATGGTGCGTCTGATCAGTGGATGCGAGAGAAACATGTGTGGGAGCTCGCGCTGAGCGTCATCCCATGGCTCTGTAGCTACCCAAGGTCTCCATATAACCACTATTATGTCATCCAGCTATTCGTGCCACCGCTCTGTCTTACCCAGTGTTGGCTGGGTCATAGGTCTTGCATACCCGTATATGTATGGCTCTAAAGGCTATTGTGTATCATGAAAGATCGGCCTACATACAGGGAGATGCTCCCAGGCCCATACCTGCAACACAAAGACTCTTGTGGCCATGGTCCACGCACTCCGCTACACGATCTCGTGCATCTCATGGTACATTTGAGTAAGCATGCACTTGCCCCATCCGAACCTCGCAGCTAGCCTATCCAGCATCCGCTATAATATGCGGCCCCAACCACACTCTAATCCATGTTGTCCTTGATCTGGAACCAAGTAACAACTCAAGAATATAGCCAAGACGACTGCTAGCCTGTGACCAGATCCATATCTACTGATCAGCTCCTCCCACGAGATGGCCCGACCCATCACTAGCTCATCTCAAAATATGTCCCTCAGTGCCAATGTACCCGCTCTTGGCTGGATGTCATACTCCACACGAGCCCCGTGGAATGGTATCCTCAATATCCTATATATGTCCTCGGGAGTACTGTCATCTCCCCCATCGGAAAGTGAAATGTGTTTATCTCTGAATGGAAACGCTCGACTAGTGCGCCTAATAGGCCATGATTTACCCGAATGTTGGGTATATCATGCAAGTACATCAATCCTAGCCCATTGATGTGGGCACCCTCAACATCAATCAATCTTTGTACCAACTCCCTGATGACTGGGTGGTGGGACCGGAATGCAACATCTGGGAAGTCAACTTGCAAAGCAAGCGACGACATTCGATCAATATCTTAATATGATAGTTTTCAAAACAATAATAGCAAGGGAGGCTATGCATCTATCCTAAACACGACTTTGGGATGTTCTAATTGGATGATTTTATGCAAAATTGGGCGAAGACTCTGCAAAGTTGCAGCAGCTTCTCGCGCAAGATTTTCTCTGTCGCGCGAGACAGGATCCTTCTTCACGTGAGACTTCATCACTGGGGATGAACTCTCACGCGACATCGCCAAGCATCTTGCGTGAGCTCGCGGAGATGCCTCGGGCAAAGAAGCCCTAACCCATGCGAGAGAACCTTTCTCTCGTGTGAGGGGTGACTGGGGCTAGCGCGAGGAAACTGTTTTCTCACATGAAGATTGATGAACAAGGCTTAAAAACATGCTTAAATCTAACCTAAATGACCTACAAAGCGTTAAAACTTGAAACGTAGGATGGTTTATCGACTACTTATAGGTGCGTCATACTTCAGCGGTTGGCTGTGTCGTCGGGAGTGCTCAAATTGATGTGTATGCACTAGCACGTTCTCCATCTCTCTCAGAGCTCTCAAATTCACTAGGAGACAAAGTGAATAATGAATTGAAAATGACCCCTTCGGGTCTTATATAGCTTTTGACCTAATTTTCAAAAGTGCTCTATTTTGCGCAAAAATTGCAACCTTGGCTAAATCGACTGTTCTGAATCCATTTTCGAGATCAAAATCAAAATTTGACATCTCTAGATAGCTCAAAAATGCATTTTAAATTTTTGGGACCATCGGGATCGGACGCTTGTGCAGTCGACCTTCTGGTGTCGTTTTCTCGCCAAAATCTTGTCTTGTCATCATTTTCTTGAGATCTTCAATGATTTCATCAAAAGTCAACTCTAGTCAACTTTGGTCAAATATGGTCAACCGTGGTCCAACTTGGTCAACAAGATCTCTAAATTGCTCCAAATCACTTCTGCAGCTTCTCAATTCTTCCGTAATTTGTTCCAAGTTCCTCTGGATCTTCAATCTTATCTCTATCTACAACATTTCGTTATCAATCATATTTTTGATGTGTCATCTTTCGATTTCGCTCCCAAGGGGGCAGGATGATTACATCATTGAATCTTGTCGAATCAATTCTCGAATCAGTCTAATCTGAATCAAAAGTCCTCATCGCTTGGGGCATATCTTCACTAGGGGCATCTTTGGGCCTCGCATCTTGTCATCTATCTTTTAGGTATCTGAGCAATCTAACTCGGATCCTCGAGGATCAAGCTTTGTTTTGGAGATGGTTCTTGAAATCTCATTAGGTATTGGGGCAATCTAACCCTAATCCTTGAAAGTCAAGCTTCGTTCTGGACATGGCTCTCGAAAACTCTTTTAGACCGTTGTCTGGGAAATCTAACCCGGGTCTCGGATGACTAAGCTTCGTTCTAGAGATAGTCTAAAATCTGCATCGGTTATCATCTTATCAACAGGTATTGGGGCAATCTAACCCTGATTCTAGTCTTCCCTCAAGTAGTAATCCGACCGTTGTCTTCATAATCTAACTTAGACTTCGGAGAATCAAGCTTCGTTCTGGAGATGGTTCTGCAACTTGATCTGATCGGTGTCTTGGCATTCTAACCTTGACTTCCAAGGGTTAAGCTTTGTTTTGGAGATAATCCTGAAACCTCATCATATGTCACATCAGACTATTCTTTGAATCAACGTGTTGCTCGCACATCAATTCAAATAGGGGCAAAATGTAATACCCCAAAATTGACACCTTACAATTCTAATCAATTTTGGTGCATTCCTTCGAATTTCTACATCATCAAAGTCCTATTGTACTAGGCAATTCTGTCTCCTAATTAACTTTATTTGACTTGGGGTCAAATGCAAAAAAACCCTAAATTTGCATTAATCATACACTATATTTAATTCCTAAATATTCGACATTTATTGGCTAAAAATCCCTATGATTAATTAATTTAATCCTAAAGTCCTAGTGCTTTTAAATTAAATTAATTCCACCCCTTTTAGCTAATACACATCAAGGGAATTAAATAATATTTGGTTATTTGAATGAACATCTTTATTTGAATTTAATTATTCAAAATAAATCGAAAAGCCACCCATGTGGCAATATTCATTCATTTAATTAAATAATTCATCAATTTATCTCACCTTCCTCCATGGAGATGAAGGGTCAGCCATTTCTTTTCAAGTAACTCTTCATCCTTCTCCCGGGCTCTTCTATATTATGAACCTTCTTTTCTTCATTTTGGGGAGGCAATTTTAGAGTACCAAAACTATAGTGGATTTTTGTCTCAATTTGCATACTTTCAAAGCTTTTATTGCATAATTAGAGTAATTCTCATGTTAGTATAATTGCACTTTCATATTAATTATCTTGCTTATTTTGTTTTAGCTTAACTCTCATATTCATCTTCATGCTCTTTAGATTAAATCTGCAATTTGAATTCTTAGATTACACTTGCATTCTCATATAGCTTAAATTCTCATTTTCAATCATTTTCAAGTTTTTTTAAATCCTCCATCTTAGCTTGGTCTATGGTTGTTGGCTCTCCAATCTGAGAGTAATTCAAACACCCCAACTAATTAGGGGGCAACAAGTCGATTCACTATGAATCCGCGAAGTGGGTAATTCATACTCATTTTCGTAATTCACTTTGTGAGCAATTACTATGTTGTGTCTATGGCTGGATTAGAGGTCCACGTTTAGCTATAAACAACAAGCAACTAATATAATGGGCACCAATTATAAAATGATAATACAATGACTAAATTACTCATAAAGAGTCACCACTCCTCAAAAGAAGAGGCCATCCTAAAGAGACCACCGAGCTATTAGCTAAGGATATAAGAATGGATGATTTTGGATTGAGGAGTCCAGTTAGGATGACATCAACAAGAAATCAAATGAACATATATTTCAACAGAAAATGCAATTTATATCAATTGAATTTAACTTCTGAAACAAAGACCAATTGATGGTTCAATATGCAATTCAATCAAAATACAACAACATTAAACTACCATATTGAAGCTAATCATAAGATTAATTCAAAGAACTAATTCAGTGAACAAATGGAAATATATCACTAGGAGATTTTGAAAACATTAGTCCTTATATCATATATAATCATTCAATAGAACAAAAAATGCTTTGATTGTTCACAACATATCACATAAGAACCATAATGCATAAAAATTGTCTCAACTTGTGTCATATACTTATAGACAACAAGGTAGTTAAAAATGAAAGGATGCAACCTTCCATAATATAAACTAACAAAATGAAACTGCCTAGTAACTAAATTGCAAATCATAAAAGGAACAAGTGCTATTTTCCACAAATTTTGATGCATGAATCCATGTGATCCGCATAATCCTTCGAAGTGTTGGTGTCTACATTTGTGACAACATCTCTGACCAGGGACTCGAGCTGTATAATCTGCTCCAACTGGGCCTATGTCTCCTTGAGTTCAAAGTTGTCATCTGAGATAGCATTAAGGGAAACACTCAGGACTCTCTGGCAATCTGCAAGCCACTCTTCCTTACCTATGATCTCCTTTTTACTGTTAAAAAATAGGGGAACTCCCTTCTTCATAGGGCTTTGAAAATCCTTGTTTTCTTCATAGATATCCTCCCTGAACCTATTATGTACGTTGATCCTTTCCTTGAGATTCTCTATCACCATAAGGCCTGAAATCTCATTCAACAATTTATCCAATTTGAGTTTAATTTTATCATAATCAATCTTCATTTTGTAATTGAACAAGTGAGATTCCCACATCTTTGTGAGTTCTGTCAACAAGCAATCCAATCTGCATTTTACCAACAAAGTAGCAATGTTGTTCCTCACATTCTTCAGTTGCTTATTTATTCTGGCATTCTCTTGTTGCAATTCCTCATATTTTTTCTGCCATTTCCCACCATCAAGTGGAGGTGACATAGGTAATGTCTAGCCACTACTTTTATAGCTTTCTTCATACAAAGTTTTGTATTGGTCCCTTTCAAACATCAATCTCTGGATTTGTACTTTTGTCAATTTAGAAATATCTATGTTCATGTTGGCAATGGACATAGGGTCAACCTCTCCCACTTTCAGTATCACCATATGACCAAAGGCCCTATCTACATTGACAATCTTTGGCCTTTGATGTGGAGGGTATATAGCCCATAACAACATTGTCTCCTCATCCTCAACAAATCTGGATCCTATGAAAACATCTTCAACTCCTTTCACATCCAACTTGAAATCATTTTTATCAGATTTAACAATGTTGTCAAAAATAAATGAAGCACTCATATCCCATCCTGATAATAAAATGATACCTACTTCAATGAGCATTCATTTTCCTTTTGCTAGGGTCATTGTCTTCATTTCCTCTTCAACCTCCACCTTCATATTTTGCATGAGTTCTATCTCATTAGTCGGGTTCACTGTGGGGATAGACTCCCTCAATTTCTTACCTTTTATATTATAAACAAACGAAATAAATTCTTTAGACTTCACAAACTATTTATCAGAGACAAAATCATTGTAAACATCAACTTAGGAATTTTGGTGTACCCCCATTTCAGTGATAGTTTTGTTAGTGTCATCTGGAATCTCTATTATATTGGCAATAAAATGTCTAGTCACATTTTGCTATGTGGTTTCTTCTTCTCCAACATCTGGTATTTCATTAAGCATATATGCAAACTGTTGTCTTTTCTCCATCAATTTTCTATTATATTCTTCTATGGCTTTCCTTGCTTCATCCTCTTCCAAATCCCTAAATACATCTTCTACCTCCATAGCCTCATGTTTATAATCACTAAGTTTTTTCCCTTTCCTACAATTATGAAGATAATGCTTAGGATCATATTTTTCTGGCAGTATGATGATACATGTGATACTCTTCCTTCAATTTCCAATCAATAATCTCATAGGCCCTAGTTGAAACAACAGTGAAATCACCCAAAGATAATGTTCCTGGCATAAATGTTTGTTTATGTAATGACCCACCGAAATGTTTGTTACTTGATATACTTAATTGCCTCACAATTTTCAAGTATGCTATTCTATCAGGAACAAATTTGGGTAACCAGTAGTGTTCTTCAAACCATACACCTTGAAACAAGTGAATTCTTCATATACATACCAGTCTCCCCAATTGTGATCTACAAGTTACCTATCATCAAAGTCTTTAGGCCTTAGAAACTTTATAATTTCCATGGAAACAAACAAATCACATGGGTTTACAAATAGGTGGTAGATAGGCCTCACAATCCACTCCTCAAATTTCACATAATCAGAATACTTGTATCGGTAATCCCACAGGGATGTCCACAATTGAATTGGTTGCATTTATCCTTTAAAAAATCTATTGTGAAAGTTTTACCCTAGTTGTTCTACCCATATACCCCTCCTTTGTCCATAAAACAATACCACATGCATCAACAGAGAATATTGTCTAAAAATATGGTACTCACCATTCAAATCTAGAAAACCATCATGAATGCACTCTGCAATCTATGAAGCATAATCATAGGGATAGGGTTTGTACATCTGCACATTAGTAGCCAACGTAATGGGTCCTTCCGTCATCAGATCTGGCACCTCAATCCATCCTATCTGACCACATGTCATATATGTAATTTCAAGGTAACTCTTGAAAAGGTTAACATTGTATGGAGGCCCATCTTCCTCAATTAGGGCTCCACTTTTGTTCTTATGCATAACCAATTTCCAAACCTTATAAGTGGTATCAGCCACATTGTACCTATCAGCCAATTCTGTAAATGTGAATCTCTTATTGAAACCCAATTCCAAACCAAAAACCTCTTCGACACTTTTTGCAGAAAATTTCATAAAAACTTCACCCTCACGATCCCTGATGCACCTTTCCTCTGGTTTCTAATTTTTTGCTAAAACTTTCAGAACCTTGATATTGACAAATAGATTTGGAACCACTAGTTTACCTAGATTTTTCCTCTAGGGGTTGCATATAGGGACCTATTTGTCTTTTCGTAGATAATGGAAAAGGAACAAGTCATATCCTCTTCTCCTAGTCCAGATATCACATACATTCTTATATCTGTCTTCTAGCTTGTCCCTGTTAGACACATAGAACTTTGACCTTCAAGATTTTGGTCCTGATGTGTGCATCTGATCAATTAAGTCTTGGTTAAGTCTTCTTGGCCTCTCTATTTTCTGCTTCTTCTCCTTCCGTTCTACAGTCTTAGAACCCTTCCCCTTACCAGAAGACTCTGATGTCGATGGCTCCATTCTCAACAATCTCACATTCGAATCACTCACAGCTTTGCAATTAACAATTTTGATATCTTCACTGGATTTGCAATTACGAATTTTATTTTATTCGTGTGTATCCAATTGTACATAGAACCCCTATTTAATTTCATTCTTCGTGGCAGTTTTAAATATGATCTGACAACAGCTCGAAATCGGTGAATCCGCTCTGTCGAAACTTTGGTGCCATTGGTATGTATCTGCGATATTACACTAAACTTGTCTTTCATTGGCATATCCATCATCGACAGTCCATCGGGCATTGGGATTGCGTGACTATCACTATTCCGTTATGTCAATAGGAACTTCGCCATCCCATCGGGGTATGTTACTTTGTTTACTGGGTATTGGGGAGTCACTATTTAACACTTTCCGATAATCCTTGTTACATTGACATGACTCTTCCCGACATCCCCACCGAGGATTGGGGATCGGGATTGCATGACTATCACTCTTTCGTTATGCCAATAGGAACTTCGCCTATCGTTGTAACTATTTTCGAAGCTACCCCATCAGGGTATGTTACTTTGATTATTGGGTATCAGGGAGTCACTATTTAACACTTTCTGATAATCCTTGTTACATTGACATGACTCTTCCCAACATCCCCATCGGGGATCGGGATTGCATGACTATCACTCTTTCGTTATGCCGATAGGAACTTCTCCTATCGTTGTAACCATTTCCAAAGCTATCCCATCGGGGTATGTTACTTCGATTATTGAGTATCGGGGAGTCACTATTTAACACTTTCTGATAATCCTTGTTACATCGACATGACTCTTCTCGCATCCCCATCAGGAATCGGGGATCGAGATTGCATGACTATCACTCTTTCGTTATGCTGATAGGAACTTCGCCTATCGTTGTAACCGTTTCCGAAGCTATCCCATCGGGGTATGTTACTTTGATTATCAGGTATCGGGGAGTCACTATTTAACACTTTCTGATAATCCTTGTTACATCGACATAACTCTTCCCAGCATCCCCATCGATGATCGGTATAGCAACTTGTATGATGTTTCGATGTCCTGATGACCTTTTGTTGTGAACATTCGCTTCATCGGTTGTCGGGATAATAAATTTAGCTGGTTGTTGATACATTGATAGCTATCAATTGTAAACCTAGTTGGGCATCGGGATAACAAAGACTATTTATCCCTGATACATATGATTCTCCAGGTAATCTTCACTACCATTTGTTTGCTCTTATCGGGGTAAGTTATCTCGAAATGTCAAACTTTCTCATTTACTTGCTTGAATGGCCAGGACGAAGGTTGCACTCATCTGACATCTTTACTCCTGAATGTATCTCCCTTGCCTTTGAGAATGCTTCATCAAACACTGGATTTCACGGTGCCATGATATGTAAGTTTGGAGTGATCCTGTCAAAATAACAAAAACTCATAGTAACTATTCATATAATAACACATGTACAAACAATTTCAATTTTGAACATCCCTATTGCTTGCCCTTGATCAACATTCACTGTCATGTTCCTTAATTGATAATTGTTGCGAGCTTGTTCTAATGTTGCCACAGTATATGCTTCTTTTTCTTCCTTCGTCAACCTCCTAAATTTAGGACCCTCATCATTATCTGAAAACACTTGTTGAACCTCATGATGTCTTAATCTTCTGTAATCTTCATTTGGTATATATCCATCCTCGGATGAGCTATATCTCCTCCCCAAAACGGGTTGGATGATAAAGCATTTATTGCATGTTCTTCATCCATATGATTTTCTTCCTCAAAAATGCCATGGTGAAGGGAGTAGGCCAAGGCCAAGGGGTAAGTGGTTGTGGAACCAAGGAGTTGATGGAGTGTTAGGTTGTAGGATGAACCACATTGAAGTGTCCCAATGATCAAGTGTGTGAGTTATCTCTTGAAGAGCATGTTCCAAGTCAAGAATTGTAGGATTGAATCAAGCCATGTGTTGTTTAGATACCAGGTCATCAAGTGATTCCTTGTGTCTAGGAAGGTAGGAGAGTTAGTTAGCTGACCAAACCATTGCCTAGTATCTAAACACAAATTCCATTGTTTGATCAGCCAACTCACTCTACTACCCTCCTAGACACAAGGATTCACTTGAGTAATGAATGCAAGAAATAACCCCTTAAGAAGACTTAATCCCTTAAGAATATTGTTGACCAAACTGAGATGGTTCCTAAATTTGTTGCTGACAGTAAGATACCCCCTGAGGTGTTGTATGTCGGTGCTATTGAAAAGGAAAAACCCTTAAGGGAATTGCAAATTACAAACATTCAACCTCTCCACTCATAGGAGCATTGGTGGATGTTGAATGTTTGTAGAGGCTGAATGTTTGTAATTTGCAGTTCCCAAAAGGGTTTTTAATGAGCCAAATGGCAACAGCTTGTACAATGCTATCTTTAAATGTAAAATTAACTAGTAAAATCTACTCATGTTTCATAGCTTGTACTATGATATTCTAAATGCAAAATTAACTAGTAAAATTTCATTATGTTTCATGGCTTGTACTCTAATATTTTTAAATGCAGAATTAACAAGTAAAATGTACTTTTGTTTCAAGAGACCATTCAAGCTAAAAATATTCAATTGGGTCCCTCAATGGGACAATCACCTTAGATACTTGATTCAATCCTACACTTCTTGACTTGGAACATGCTCTTCAAGAGACAACTCAGACACTTGATCATTGGGACACTTCAATGTGGCTCAAACACTAATAAAGGGTCAAACCCTTGTCTTGACTACAACACATACATGAGGTTAACCATCAAAGAGGACTGTCACTATTTTCAGCTTGAATGGTCACATGAAACAAAAGTTCATTTTACTTGGTTACATATATGTATGGCAGTCAATTCTAGAGACATGTATTAGATCCTCCATTTCTCGGTCTTTGGACTGATGCCATTCTTTACCATCTTGTAGGTACATTGAAGACATGGAGACAATTATTGGATGTTAGCTGATCCGGGTGCACTTCAATCCGTCATTACCTCATGCAATGGTAGATCTTAATTTTTTCATTACTCTTGACTTCTATACTCTTGTACATTTCTTTTGCATTTTTTTAGGAGCTATCACATAGCTTGTGTGGGATCATTTCCATTTCTTCTTAAATAAAATGAAAGACTCAAATAGAAAAGAATGTAATTTTAATGTTTACTTTTTGTAAACACTTTTTCATATGAATGTAATGATATTCTTTCATGAACCAAAGAAATGGTCTTTCCTTTGCATTTTCCTTTTCAACATAAACACTAAATCTGAAACTTAAAGTTTAAAATAAACCAAATGTACCTTTCACCTTAGTTTTAATTGACTACTCATTGATCCATGTTTCATGAGTAGTATTTCATCCATGAGTTTGACAAGCACTAATTTCCTCGTGTGCGCAAGAAGTGCCCATGGGCCAAGAAGCGCAGTAGTTGCAGAGTCAAAAAGATGATGATGCGTAGAGTAAACTTGAATCGAGTGAAATCGAAGGCATGGATCAAAAACCACTATCTTTCCAAGCACAGAAAGGGTATAGTAGAGTACACTCGTCTTTCTCGGGCACTCGCAATTGTTTGAAGCGGAGGAGAAGTAATGGGAAGAATTGTAAGGACGATGGAGAAAAGTAACGCCCGCACCACCCCCACAACAAAAATATTAAATAATAAATATTTAATATTTTTGTTTGGGGGTGGTGCGGGAATTACTTTTCTCCATCGTCCTTACAATTCCTCTCATTACTTCTTCTCCGCTTCAAACAATTGGGAGTGCCCGGGAAAGACTAGTTTGCTCTACTCTTTTTAGGCTAGGAAGGATAGTGGTTTTCAATCCACGTCTTTGATTCCCTCAATTCAAGTGTACTCTACAGATTCCCTCGGTGCAGATAGTACTTGAATCAAGGGAAATCGAAAGCATTGATTGAAAACTAGCAAGCCTTCCTAGCGTGAAAAGGGTGTCTTTATGAATCATAGAGTATGTCTTTATATCATATCAATTTTGAGTGGTAAATTAGCAATTAAATAAAAAATAGTATTAGAGTAAATTGTTGTTGTCCTACCTTGCATATTGGTCTTGTAGAGAAGATGACCATTTGCCATTTTATCCCTAATCCTAGCGACATGTGCATTTGCTAATGCAATCATATTATGGATAATTGCACTCTTATCCAAAAATCATTTCTTAACCCATATAGAATGGCATGAATTTGCTTTCCTAGATTTTGTATTGCTCCATTAAAGGTTGTCATCTTGGGAAGGTCAAGCTTAGAGCATGGAAATTTGTCTTGCTTCCAAAAGAGATTGCACTGCTTGTGAATTAATTGCTTCACAAGCATCCTATGTTCAGCCATCGATTGTCTCGTTAAATATATCCGTTTTCATATTCTCAAGAGTTCTAATGAGGTCAAATGCACTATGAACTCTGTTAACATTAGGAATGATGGCATTGTGGACAAGCAGTGAACCAATGAGATGCTGCATTTAAAAAACTCATTTCTTGTTCCACTATGGATTTTAGTATCAAGTGTCACAAGCAATCACTTGGATCCCATATTCTTATGAGTAGACAACCTTGAGAAAAAAAAACATATATACAATGGTAACCTTTGCATGCCTAATTCTCCTGACCCTCAAAATGTGAAACCCTTAGACTCTGGTGATGATCGAGGAGCCTATTGTCTGAAAGTGAGTGAAACAGCCCAAAATCTCGAGGGGTAATCCAAAATCACCTATTCAATTGACAAAGTTCTTTGCCTTCTCTCCATTCTTAATCAAATAAAACTACCTAGCCGTCGTCGTTGGGAGGCAAGGCAAGTTCCCCAATCTTAACTGAACAATCCAACCAGCCCCTACTATTCTATGGGTTTGCAAGGGTTTGGGTATTTTAGCAGGAGAGCTTGGTGTCTAGCTAGAAACCAATTCTACCATCCTCAACTCTAACTAGACTACCTCCATCCAACCACCACCACCTTCCTCAAGTCAATGGGATTGATCAACAACCATTTTTTTTTATTAAATATGTGTTGTCGGAATTCCGACATCATCAAACATGTACCGAAGACGGCGATGTACATCTGACAACACTTTCGTCAGAAAATTTCGTCTAGTTGGTGTCATAATTCACGACTATGTAAGCAAAACCGACGACTTAGCTATACATTTGACATCACATTCAACAACACGTTCGTCAAAATATTTCGTCAATGTCGCGTCGTAATTCCAACTTACGTGCAAACACAAATCGACGAAGTTGTTATGCATTGACAGCACATTCGTCGGAGTAGTTCGTCGAAAATATGACCAAAATTTGTCAAAAATGCAACTGAAATTCTCCAAAAGTAGACAACTGTTGTCTAACGTCATTTTTGTTGGAATTGTTGTCGGAATTGCGACGACCATGGATACGTCAAATTTTCTGACTAAAAAGTTATGACAGCTATGTTGGTCAGAAGTACAACTAAAGGAGGTCAAAATTCCGACAAATAGCCATCGAAAAATGGACCCAAATGTAGTAGTGGCATAGGAAAAGAACTAATTTACTGAATTCGGCAGTTTGTCCCATAGGCTATGTTTAGCCTTGTGGACATTAAAATTATCTTCTTTTTCTTCTTAGCTATGATTTGCTTTGGTTATAGTTTCAACTTTTTTACTCTAACATATTGGGAGCTATCTATTTGCCTTATTTTAAATTAGCTCTCCGTTCACCTTGCCCCAACGTCAAAGGTAAACCTTGCTCCTTTGTGTAAGCAAGCTTAAAACTCAATGGTTGCTGATTATCCTCAGTGTCTAAAGTTTGACCAGAATTGATTCCAGAATGATAAAAGTCGATGATATTTGATGGCAGAGGACTAGGAATATATATAAACAAAGAATTTAAAAGCCTGTGGAACCCAATATAAGATCAAAGTATGTAAGCCTCACAGTTAATGTTAAATCAATCAGAGATAATAGAACCACAAAGTTTGTAAAAGATGAGATATGTATAACAAGTCACAATTAAGTAGTGTTCAGAGATCATGGATATATATTGTTAATGAAAATGATTGACTTGACAGCAGAGGCAATAATTAACTTTTAAAAGACAGATAATATATTAGCCAATTGGCATACACCTAATTGAGAATTGTTTACGTTTGGGCTACACATATGAGCTAGTGGGATAAAAATACTACAACACTGCAAGATCAATCACAATTAGAGTTTCAAAATGTTCATGTTGTTCAGGGCATGAAAGTGCTGTTGCTGTATGTTTTGTAGCCTTTCACAATTTTGAAACATTCTATATTTGTTCTTAAAGTCTTTCTTTTGTTTGTTTATAAAGTTGACCCTTTGTTTGAGAGCTCCTATGAGCTGCTATTGTAGTCTCGTGTATCTATCTCATCAGTGCATATTAATATAATTTCAATTTCATAGTTTCTGGGAAATCCATGGTTTTGTATTGTAATTTATTGATTTGAATGTGCAACATCCCATTCTGTTTTTAGCTGCTTAAAGATTAAACTTAAATAATGAACTAGTTCACAAAGAGAATGCTACTAAGTTCAGAATACTGCCTAAAATAATACCAGATAAATCACGCAGCAAGAAATTTTAGATTTGTATCACTATGAATGACATCTGAAAATAAAATTTGGAAAAAGAGCATTCAATTGGAAAGATCTTTTAACAAATTATATCAAGAAAGTATGCCTCTCACATTCAATGAATTTGAATAACACTTTCTAAACTAATGGTCATTTTGTTTAAGTTCCAGAAATCAAAACTCCTTTATTGAAATGCATTACACACTTCCTCTTTGAAGCAATGATTCCAGATACTAACGTGTCCCTGTTCTCCAGCAACTTTGCATGCTACATCATCTTCTGATATGATCCACTGAAGTCAGGAGACAAGATACGGTTATTGTTGAGTTCCTTCTTCCTTTGAATTTGCAAATTACTGAATCCCACTTACTGCACCCTATCTATAAGTTGCTTCAGCCTTCAGGATTGAATCAGTAAAGTAGGTAGTATTGAGAAAAAGAAAAATATCTTCCTGAATTAACCTTAGCCTTAAAAAGACATTCTACATCTTCAACAGGTGGCGAAGTAACATATTCTATTTGAATGCAGACAGACCAACTCGACATCATAACTGAAACTCTTAAATCTGAATCATGGAGGCGCTGAAGACAAAAAACAAGTATGGAAAAGGTTAGGTTCAAAGTCCCATAAATGCCCTGCATTGATCTTCCCAGTGTTTCTTTGCTTGCTGAAGACGCTCTACTCGTTCCCTCTGGAGTCTCTGCTCCCAATATTCCTCACATCTATAAGCAAAATAGAATATACTTCAAGTTTGCTGGGATACCAAAACCAATAATCTCAGTGCACACATGTTCAAATCTCTATAAAAACACTATTTTTTGTCATATTCTGTAAAAATATATTAGACTTCTGAAACAACAACTGTTCTTAACAAAAGTACATTCACTTGTATGATCTCAATATTACCTTTTACTCAGTAAAATATTCAACTCCACCAATCGCACAGCTTCTCCGAAAACACTTTCCTAAAATGTTATTGAATTGAACAATGTAGATTCAATAGAAATGTAATGGGGGTTGAAAATCAGAAACAAATACATCAAGTAGAATATAAACCACAATGCTTCAAGGCGCAAGAACCTTTACCTTTCGGCATAGAGGGCATTTGGATGAGTGATTCGCTCTCTCTAAACCGTCAATGATTGTGACCGATGCAGCAGGACAAGCACAACTGTAGCAGAACATATGGCCACATTTTAAGGAAACTGGGTCGAATAGAGTTTCCTATTCAGGTTCCAAAAACAAGATGAATTTTAGACAATACCATAAGAAATCAAAGAGCACAATTTATTGAACAGTTTCTATACTACAGCTACTGCAGGTTAAACTCAAGAATACCCCTCTAATGAATTTAACTGATAACGTTAATTTGGCTGGTGGCTGATCTGAAGAAGCAAATTAAATTCTTGAAGAGGTCTCTGAGGTTTATGTACGACAAGTTTTACCATGTCAACTGCATTTTTGACATTTTTAAAATCCTTCCAGAGAGTTCAAGAATCTCACCAATACTAATTTACCATGGTATAGAACACTTGTCTCTTTCCCTTGATGTTTTTCGAGTATGCTTTGGCCCCATTGCATTTAGAACTGTCCTTCATACTCTTTACTGTCCCACTGTATCCGAGTTTGACTGAGATATAATTCAATTTTGGTGGTCTACGCAGCAAGCTGTGGCATGGTAAATAATTTCGGGCACTGATGCTGCTTTTTGGATTTTATTAACTTATATTGTGCCTGAGATTCAAAAACATTAACATTGACCATCACTCCATGCTAACTCTTTTACTCATGTTAAACATTCTGCTAATCAGCTTGGAAGCAAATGTTTTTGTATCTATGGACATAGGAGATGTTATGAAATGCTGATCAATTTTCCACATCTATTAGATTCTTGATAAGTCATTCTACTCAACCAGAATATCATGTGATATTTTGACACATTTGTTATTATTACTTCCCTTTATTTTTCAAAGCTTGCGAGCTTTGAATAGGTTGCAGAGGCGCAAATGCAGTTCACGTGAGGTTAAAGGGTTATTTTATAGCTTTCATATTTATGAATAGCAGTTTAAACTTGAGAAATTTTAAGGCATCCTTTTATTGATGGATTTGTTTCATCACTATCTCATAATGAACAAGCAATACAAGGACTAGAGTGTGCCCTAATAGCAACCATGCTTGGTAAAACATGTGCACAAATGTGAACCTTTGCAGAACTATGATACTTAAAGAGGGAACCTTTTAATCATGGGCACAGCCATTTGTATGACTGCTAGGTATAATACAATTGTGTTGGAGCATTTCCTTATGTAATTGATTGAGTTGTTGTCCCCACATTATTTACAATTGCTTTTTGAATCATCTAGCAATGACATTTTGCAGCTTAAAGAGATCATTCAAAGTTCAAATTTTCATTGCATCATACCAGTGACATGAATGCCATCTACTAGTCTGTGTCTGCCTTAGCTTCACAGAGTCGCTCCAATTTACTTCTTCAAATCTGACAAAGTGGAAGCAAAGGATTCAAACTCCTAGAATCGCCAACAGATCAATGACATCTATATCTATGGAAGAACACAGATCAATTTTCTGGCATGAAAGATATTATCAACTGCATGCAGAATCCTGTCAAACATGCAGAGACACCATCCACTTGGGATTATGAGAATTATGAAAAGTTTCTCTGAGCTCTGAGCTATTATATACTAAAGCCAAAGAAAACTGATTTGTGCTTATACTGTTATTAGTCTTAGTATAGTGGCCTCATTTCAGAGTTGAACAATAATCCCCACAATTTATAACCTAAGATTAAATTTTCTATACCAAAATTTTCTTCTTTTCATTCTCTCTGTGAATGAAGTTTTAAAATTTTGCAGAAAACAAAATTTGTATACATTGGTTTGAATTTGAAGAAATAGCATTAGTCTATACTTACTCTATTTGTAAACACATGGTAATGGCTAGTAATTGCTTTTTTATATTTTAATTTTTCTTTACAATATACCCACCTTTGCATGTGGCTTTATGGAGTTTGCAGTTTTCAAATCGCTTACTCCATTGAACATCATCCAAGAAATTCTTCAATTCACACAAGTTTCATTTACAACGTTGCTGGTGCATCACCATTAGTATCCCAATCCCTTTGCACTTTAAGAGGAGAAATGGCCAACCCATAAGCCTTGGCTCTCTCAAGTTGAAATTATTCCCTCATGATGAAATCTTCAATATTATGTTTGTTTTTTTGATGTTTCCTTTGAGCCTTTTGTTAAAACCTCCCCTCGAATTCTACTATTTTTATTTTTTTAATTCAATTCACTACAACTACCAATTTCATCAACCGAGCGTCTTCATTCTACCTTAGAAGTGTTGAAATTATAGCTTCTCCAATCACCATAGTGGTGACAACTCTATATCACCACTTATATGCTTGCACTCAAAAGTGGTAAGCCTCTAATATCAGGGTCATTCCTAGACCTGAACTTAAACCTTAAGTGTTCATTTATCATGACCCTACCTATGTATCCCCTTTAAGAATCTAAGGCTTCGTAATTTGTACACCAGTTATAGAGGATTCATTCTCTCCACTTGTATGAAATCTCTGATCTCACTTTTACATCATGAATATTCATTAAGTGTATTCAATTTAATCTAATTACAATAGAATGATAGCAAATTGCTTTCAAGTATTAGGAAGCCGAGCATGGGCGAGAAAGGGAGCAGATGTGGAGGAGGTATTGGGAGAGGCACAATTTTGCAGGGAGAAATTGAAGACTCTGAGAATGGGGAACATGATGACAGTGGAGATTCTACCCGCCTTTCCTTATGTTTAGTGTGCAACGGCATTGGGTGGTTGTAAAGGGCATTTTGGGGTTTCTTTGGTCATTTTGCTAGAGATTGCCTTGGAGCCGCTTTGTCTGGAGAACGGTGTTGTCCTTTTGGACAGCCTTGGGCCGTTTTATTCTATTGTTCTTATTTCTATAGACCCTATGCTTCTTGGTTTTATTGTTTTTCCTTTATGCCCTGAGGCGACAACTTTTGTTGTGAGCAGCATTGGTTTTGGTGGTACTTGTGAGGTTTTCACACCATCACCCCATTGCAAATAGGGAGCCCCCTCTTTTCACTTGGCAGTAGGGTAGTTGTCTTAGGTGGTCCTAGCTTTGTGGCAATTTTCCAAGTCTCCAATTCTAAGAGGTGAGTTTGAGCAACTTTGAAGATTTGAAGTGAAGTGAAAATTTGAAGTTGGAGTGCAAGTAAATGAATGGACAAGTAAAGGTTGAAGGCATGAACAAGCGTAGAAAGGGAGTTAAGATTTAGTGTGTTGAAGGAAGACCTACTTGGGTGGAGCCCAAGAGAGGGTGGAATTCCACCTGATGTGGGGCTCTGGAGCCCAAGCAAGGGCGAATTTCCACCTTTTGTTGGGCTCCATACCCAGCCAACTCCCAGATTCGCCTAGCCTCAAGACCAAAATCAAATCATGATGAGACAATTATGGTAAGTGAAGTTTTGACACTTGTAAGGTGAATTTTGAGACTAGGATGTCATACAGGCTGCTGAAAATGAAGAAAAATCAGAAGTGAATCTCATGTTCATGGGCAAAATTCGAAAAAGTGAGTTGATTTGCTGTTGAGATCGATCAAAAGTGAAGGGGAAATTAGTGATAATGTTGAGAGATTAAACCAATTTAACATGTTTTAAAGGAAACAAATCTGGGCCGAGCCCAAGGAAGGGTGGAGTTCCACCTTTTGAGGGGCTCTTAAGCCCAACAAAGGGTGGAGTTCCATCCTCCCTGACCACATCACCCCACATCTTTTTATCTAAATCTGCTTGACACTAGCACAATAATTAAAACTTGAAACCAAATTGAGGAGGTCAGACGAAATTCAGTTTTGTGAACACATTCAAATCAAGATAGAAATTGGTATGACACTTTGTTTGGACCGAGCCCAAGGAAGGGTGGAGTTCCACCCTCCATGGGGCTCCACACCCATGATCTCCCCATCAAAATCTTGCCACTTAGTGTGTTTTGCAATCAAAATCAAGGGCATAGGAATCAAGACTTGCACCCAAGAGATTTGCACAAAGAGATTTTAGGTTCAAAAGTTGAAAATCTCAACAAGATCACAAAACAAAATGAGGGAATTAACTTGCAAAATTGTATATACAAAAGTTAAAATCTAGAAATGTAAGTCCAAAAGCATGAAAAAGTGAACACAATCAATAACACATTTGAGATATGGCGAACACATCTTAGGCCTCAAGCCCAAGAGAGGGTGGATCTCTTTGTAATGTCCCCATTTTGAGCGAGCATTGGAGTTAGTGATTTAGCCTATCATTGGGTCCTTGTAGGCTAATTCTGGGGATTAGAGGACCCTATTGTGGGTTTTGGCCCCGCTTTGAGGGACTTACTATTTATAGTAAGTCATCATATGGTTCTACTGAGCTCAGATGATTTAGAGTTATATGATGCTTTCAAATTTTATTTTCGGCTTCCGGTTTGGACTCCAAGATTCTTGGAGGGAGCATCTATTTTTAGTAAGTCACCCCGTCAAGTTCATTCATCATCTTTCATCATCAGGATCACTCTTGTGCTGTCAGATTTTGATTATGATGCTTCCTCAATCATTTTCGCAAGATGGTTGAATTATGATTATTATTTAATTAAATCGGCTAAGGTTGCCATTTTTTTTTGGGAATGTATTGTGGGCATCTTAGTGTTATAGCTAGTTGGAACCGGATTGAGAAGTTTTAAATCCTGAGCTCATAAAATAAGGACCCTATGTGTCAGAATGTGGTTATTTTAATGAAAGGGTCTTTTTTTCATCATTAAAGAGGAAAGAAATATAATAGTTTATTATATTTCAAATGTGCACATAAAGCAAAGTCTTTTCTAAGTGAAAAGTGTGTGAGAGAAGATATCTTTTATTATAAAAAAAATGTTTTGGGCAAAAGCAATTTATCCATTGATCATTTGTATGAAATTGAAAAGTGAGAAATTGTCTTGGAGAAAGAAAATCGAAATTCTTGAGGAGAATACTAGGGTTTGAGTTTGGTCTTCAAAGCTGGAGAGAACTCATTCAATTTCTTTGCAATTTGAATTTGCTGGCTACATCAAGGAATTGAGAGTGCAGATTTATTATTGAAATTTATTTCAAGGGCTGCCACTGTTATTAAGTAAATCTGAATTGTTTCCAGAGAGCAGCGTTTCAATTTGGGTGGTGTGAGAAGTGAGATTAAGGCTGCGTTCAGATTTGGAGGACTGTCGTACCACCCTTCTATGGTGTGCTAAACATTAAGGAAATTGGCTGCGTGAGATGCTGGCATCTTTCTTGGGGCTGTGTCACATAATCCAGCATGCTGCGTTTGGCTTTCTTTCAAGGTGCCAATCAAAGTTAATAAATGATTTATTACCTTGTGTTGTATGGCAACCATTTGACAATTAAAGGTGCCAATATCATTAAACTCTACTTTGTATTTCTTGCAATTGACAGATCAGTTTTATGAGTATTGAATTAAATTGCTGTTGATGTTATTATTTAAAAGTCTGGAAAAATTTCATAAAAATTATATGTCTGAAAATACAAAAGAAATTGCATTTAAAATTGAGATAGAAGCTAGATTGCAATTGAGAGCCAGCTGGGCTCTTACACTCTGCCCTCTCTTGGGCTCCATGCTGGACAAATGTCATTCATGCTGGGTGCAATTCTTGTCAACAAACACAGCCACCTATGAGAAAGAGGGGCGATTTAATTCAAAAAATTTGGATTGTCAATTAATTTCAATTAATTAAACAATCAAGAGGTGCGACCCTATCTAAAAAATCAAATGTTTTAAATGATATGCTAAGTCGGCCTGATTATGCCATGAAGGACTGCAACTTTGGGGTGTAAATGATTTAATTTAAATAAATAGGCCAAGTCGGCTTTGCCTCGAAAATTAACCCCTTCACCCAAGTGCCTCAGAAGGAGACAATCTCATTTCATTTCAAACCACAATTCAACCAACTGCAGATCAATTTCAAAAGGAGCAGGTCAATTACATCTACAACATCATCCATAAGGAGTTTGAACTTGATGATTAATAATCAGACTTGAAGCATTGAAACCACTTAATTGAGCAAACCTCAAATTCTTCAAGAGAAATAAACTAAAAAGGAGAGGCTGCAAGTTACAGGTATATGGCAAATCTGGGCATGTAACATGGTAAAATTCTTGTTTAACAACACGAAAATCAGACTGAGATTGAGCAGCAATTTATGGCGTTTGGCAGATCATACCTGTAGAATCTAGGATGAGGATCAAATAATGATGCTAAGGGTGTTAATTCACATTCTTTTAGATGCAATCAGAATTTAAAATTCAAGTCGATCATGCAAAATGAAATACTCACAAGTCTGATTTATTCATGTTCTTGATTTGAGACACAAATAAAATATGAATATCTGATCATGTAGGTGTGTTGTCAGGTTAAAGAATGGTGGGAGGTACTAATGGAGAAGGCTCTAAGAAGAAAGAAAAAGACTTCAAGCACCAGCAGGTTGTAAGTGATTTCTCAAGAGGACAAGTAGGATGGTGTTCAAGATCGAGGACCAAAGTGGAGGTGCATAATACAAAGGTTCAACTCTTCAAGCAAGATAGAATTGAAGTGAGATGAAAATGCAAGTACAAATGGATGATATGATAGAGGGAGGCATCCTTGATATAATGATCAATGTTGTATACTCGAATTCAACCAAGGAAGATGATCGAATTGCAAATATACACCTCTTGGAACAGGAAGTCAAGATGCCAATCAAGTTCCACCTCAGCGAGTTCAAGTGCAAGATCAAGGTCAAGGCATCAAAAGGAACATCAAGATTTCATATATAAGCAAGTTCAAAAGCATGAAAATGAGAAAATTCTAAGGACAAGGATAGAGAAAATTTGAGAGGATGAAACAATTTGGGAATATGCCATCACAATTGAAGGCTTGATAATGTTGAGTATCAAGAGATATTTTCTCATCACCAAAGAATTGATCAAGTCTATGAGACAAGGAAGCTAAGGTGGCACCCACTCATCTTCAACCAATCAGAGGGCTACAGTTACATGTGTTCAAACACATTCAATCATAATATGTCAAATGTAAATGTGGAAGGCATCTAGTGCCTCTACCTATTCTATTTTCTCATTGGCTCTCAAAAGCATTGTAATTTTCTTATCGGCCCACGGGGGTTTCCTTCATGTAATTGGATGATAGTGTGGCAACCCTAATTAGGGTTTGTAATGGATCAATCTTGGCCCTTCATTGTAATTAAACAACTATAAAAGGCTAAGGTCTTCTCATTTGTAACTCATTAGATTGGAGAAGAGATTAGATTAGATTAGATTAGCTAAGGGAGAGACTTGTTGAAATTGTTGCCATAATTCTTTTAAAGTAAATGTTGGTTTTCATGTTGGATTACTTGCGTTGCTTTGGAGTATTGCATGGTTTCTACATTTCCTCACTTGGAGTAGATTTTATTTCATGTTGGTTAAAAGTAGTGTTTAGTTGAATGGAAGATATTTTGGATGTTTCTTTGGTGAACTCGCTTAGACCATACCACTAGCTACTTGCTAATTATAAGTTTGTCTTGCGTGGTCAAATGACATATTTATGAGCTTTACTTCGATTATTTCTTACCCATTGATATGCACCGATGGATGGTATTAATGGAATGGTGGTGTTTGAACATCTTACATTTACTAGGAGATTGCACTGCTTGGTTGATGTCAATGGCTAAACTAAGTCTAGTAGAGTCACAAAGACATCCACAGTTTCTTACATTCTAAGAATAGAGTAGCTTTCTAAACCCCTTTCCTTGCAAGTCGTTTGGTTGGAAGAAGTTAAAGCCAAGTTGATATCCATTGAATAAACAACGTAAGTCCCTTTGTGATAACCAGCATATCACATCATTATAACTGACTTAAGTCCACAATAAGAAGGAACCTTGAGGTTGTCTCATTTGATCACACAATCCAAATACATTGTTTAGCATATGAGCATCCTTATTCAAGAGACTTGGAGATTTGGCGTTTCATCTTGGTATACTAAGTATTCGCTTTTGTATGTTGTGGTGGCATAAAACTCACATCAACAACACTAATGCGGCCTCAATCTTGGTTAAATCGTTCAACTAGAGAGCGATGTTTCATGTGGGGTCTTTTTTGGGCTGTGGCAAAACTTTTATTCCATGTTATCTTGCCTTTGTGGAGGCAGTTTTTGGTGGTCCTACTTTTACTCCAATCATTGATGTCTCCACAATGATTTGTGTGAGATGTTTGCTCTAACTGTTAGCAATGTTGAGTTCTTTGTGGTGGGTTCTTGTACTGATATTGTTATTTCCTGAGAACCAATTCTGAAAATGGTGGGATCATTAGGGTTTTCTCCCTGATGGAGTTGTTGAGGATGTTGTCTCAATTGTTGTTTATGTTTCTTGTTGCGGCGGCTAAGTTTTTTGTTCTCTTTTGGTTGTGTTGTTTCTGTGTTCCTGTTTGCTGATTGGGGGTTTCTTCTCTTAGCTTTTGGCCTTGAGGTTGTGGTTGTGCATATTAGTTACTATGGTGCCAATCATGGATGTAGCTTTCCTTGGACAATTCTGGGCAGTTCTCTCCTTTTCAATAGCTTTGTTGCAATGGGTATGATTGTTTCTTGCCTTTCTTTTTAGATACCCATTTTGTGTTCTCTTTTCTCTTGATGGTGTTGCTTGGGAGATGCTGCCACCCGTGTTGTGGTGGGGGTTTTGTGTGTCTCCCTATGTATGAAGTTGTGGCCTTTGTTTCTTCTAGGCCAATTTGAGAAGCCTGTTTTTGGTTAGTGGTGGACATGGACGTGTTTTCTACAGTTTTTGCCCAGGCTGCTCCTATTGAGGTGGAGTGCTTTCTGAGAAAAGTATCTTTTGGGGCCCATGGGTTCAAGTTGATGCATAGCTTGGAAATTATTGCTTCTAAGATCTGGAGCTACTGCAAGGGGGTTTACTCTTTCCCTTTCTTAGATCCTACCCTTGTTTCTCCTATTGAGGTGGAGAAAGTGTTGGTGGGTTGTGTGGTTTTTCAACGCATGCCTGTTGGTTCTTCTTCTGATCTTCCTATAGAGGCAGAGCTATCTCCTATTGAGGTGGAGACAAGTTTTACAGGAGAGGTTGAGAGGTGTTGTAAGGTGGTTGTTGTTGCTCGTTCTTTAGCTCTCACTCTTTTCATCCTATTGAGGTGGTGTTTAAGAGTGGTTCTCAGATTTGCTTCTGATGCTATTGAGGTGGAGCTTGCGTAAGGTGAAGATTTCCTGCCCCTGCATCAAAGGAAAGTGGATATTAAAAGTTTTATTCTTATTTATGCTTTTATTATTTTCTCTAGGGCTTAGGATTGATGTTTCCTTGAACTGATTGGCATTATGGCTACGGCCTTGATGTTGTAATAGTAGGTAGTCCATTGTTGTTTGACTGATCTTAGCCGTTATTTGGTTGCTGATTCTTTGTGCTCTATCTTCTAGAAGCATTATGTAAGTGGGTTTTAGATAGCAAAAAATCAGATTGTTAAGGGTTTTGGGTCTCTTCAAAATTTGTTTTACCACTAATTAAAAACAAATTGCCTTCAAGTGTTTGTTCCACACCAATCATTACTAATCATTAGTGTATACATGCATACAAAACCACATCAGGCTCAATTTCATTCCAAAATTTTAAGTTTGCACAATGATTGGCTCAAGCAAACATCAATTATACATAGGGTGACAAGCTTATATGCACAAGCTATGTTACCAAAAACACGACAGTGAAGTACAATTTTATGTTTCAACGCCGGAAATGCATTTTGCGTTGAAAACGGCTATTTCTAAGTTGTGCCTCCTGTTTAAATCGGTTGTCAAAGCTTTCAAATTTTACATAAATCTCTGCAAAGTTCTAGGCTTTTCCCTACCTACATCAAGGAGTTAAAAGGTAATGTTTTAAATTAATGTAGATAGAGGTGGGAGAGTTTACGAGGAGTTTTTGATGATTAAACTGATTGTTTGTGCACAATTTTTTGATAATAAGTTAAACCAGGTTTCTATTAAATCTAAGTTTACGAAAGAAAACAAAATGTGTCATAAGGAGTTTTGAATTTCTTTCATAAATATGAGAGTTTGGGAATATTGTACTCAAGATTTGTATAAAGATTGTAGCGGTTAGGCAATTAAAAGTATGTATTTAAATTTAAATTTTTTTTTTCTATAAAATTATTAATAAATTAACTTTAATAAACTTCAGCATCCTATCTATTTAATGTGAAGAAATTGCATGCATTGACGAGTGTATTGATATATTAGGATATATATTCCATCTCTTATGTTTATTTATTAAGTATATAAAATGGATTTTATATTTAAAAGTTGTATTAATTAGAGATAGCAAATGGAAGTTATGATGTTGGAGCAAGTTATGTCTAGTATATATGTATTTATATTTATGTTTAAAATATGTGTATATATGCATATATTTATAAAGTCCATTTCTTAGACACAACCTTTAAATATTCCATTTCTCATCACGTTGTCATTGTCATCACGATCTATGTTTCTTGTTTCTGGTAACATGGCACACAAGTACAATAGTGACCAGCTCATATGCTACAATAGTGAATAACTTAAGCATACATCACATATTAATGTGAATGACCAACAAATACATCACATGTTTACATAAAGAACAATATACAGCATGGCACTACCTAGTTTACTAATACATGAGCCCATAAGTATATCTCCTCTATAAAAGGAATACTAGTGCATCTCATACTATATCATGGGTCCAACCCTTTTCCCAATCCATTGCCATCTATGATGACAATTGAACATCTCATACTACTTGATGTTGTTGGCTAAATATTTTGTAAGCAGTCATAGACACACTACTTACAAAATGGGGTATTTAGACACAGTATGTGAGAAATAATCTCTCTTTTCAACTTAGGGCAGGCACCCTTCTTATAGCTGTTGAATCAACTAACACTAAACAAGAATTTCAAACTAATCTAAGATTTGGTGTTAGACATATCACTTCCTCTTTCTTCAGGAAGGATTTCCACTTTCATAAGTATGCACTCTACAAACTTGATACCTTCGATGACTTCACTTTTAAAGACTAGTTGGAGCAATAATGCTGATAATCTTAAAATTAACCGAAAGATTAATTGTTAAGTGTACCGGTAAACTATTAACTAAGGAATGTATACAAGCTCAAAGACTCATATTCCACCAACATGCAGATTGGAAAACACTTGCTCTTTAATTTACTTTGAAATCAGCTTGCACAAATAAAATAAAAGTTTGTATCTTGCACAATTCCAGCAGAGTTTTCTTGCAATGCATAAAGATGATTATTTATAAAGAGCCCTCTTGTATTAAATATGAGAACTTGAGAGAAAATGGTGGAAAACTAACTACCTACTGTTGACTTATTCAATATTACCGTCCTATGTAATGTGATTACATGTAGTGAAATGTGTAATTGCAATTGGCTTTACAAGCAGTTTGGAGCCAGTTTGGAGCAATTCCTAGATTTTAGGGGATATCCCTAAATTTTAGGAGGTTGTGATAGTTGCCAGTCGTGAGGTTATTTATGACCCTTCAGTTGGTGTCAATTTCAGTGCGACATGATTGGTTTCCTAACTTCTAGGAGCATCCCTAGATTTTAGGGATGGGACTGCCAGTTGACCCATCTCGTTCAACATTAGTCATAGACAGGTGACATGGTCAGACTCATGTTTATTTGGTTGGTTTGGGCTATCAGAGGCAAAAAGGGAAATATTTTAATATATTTAAATATTTCCTAAGTCAGTGATTAAATAAATTATAATAAGGCTATTTTAATAGCCATTTTGGAGTAACAAGGGAATAATTGTTTCATTTGGTCAGGGATGCCTTCGTGTGATAGCTCGTTTGAAAGGTCTCAAATTATTATAAAACATTTTCACTATCCGGAGACCTTTTGGTGCCTTGAGTTATAACTGTTTTAATAAAGTATTGTTTTCCTATAGCATGGACACCTTTAATTGGGAAAATATTATTTTATTATAAAGTGCTAAGTGTATTTCTCCTTTAGGGTTCGAATTGCCCTTGAGAGAAGTTATAAAGAGATGAAAGCTCATTTTCTCATTACCTTTTTGACATTTTTGAAACTCTTGAATTGTGAAATTGCTCTAGAGAGCGATTTGTGGCTTGGGACGAAATCCTCAAGTCTGGACTATTGGGACGAAAACCTCAGCAAGTCTCTGGTGATTGGATTGGTATTTCATTGCATTCGGATTGACAGAGGAAGTGATTGATTTGGTATTGGCATTGCAATTGGGGGAAAAGAATTACTTTCAGCTTGGCGGCCAGCTTATTGCCTACAGGCATTTCATTCCAGCAGCTCACGTGGGGTTTAGAGAAAGCCCTTTACTCATTACTGGGCAGTTTAGCATTCATTGACACTTTGGGGGATTATTTACAGCATCTTCTTCAGATTTGGGGCACACATCAAGCATTCCCATGTAGCTGGCATTTATTTATGTGATGGACAATATTGTATGTTTGTTTTGATCTTTTCTTGAAGCTAATATATCAGATTTCTGAAGGATTCGGGTATGTACTATTTCAGAATTCAGCAATAATAAGAATTGCAGCAGGATTTACATTTCTTAAATGCTATTTATTTTCCATTTGCTATGCAATTGTTTTATTTTCGAAAAACTCCAAAAACTAGAAAAAACACAAGTAAAAAGCAAAGAAATCAAAATTCAGCCAAGACCATTCAGAGATACCAAATGTTAGTCAAAGATTCAAATTCTGAAACATACAGTAAATTAAAAGGTCACCGGGATTGGGGATCTTTCAAAGATTGACAGCCTAAGATCCTTCTAAAGTTTGATTGCCTAAAATCCCTCCCCCTCAACCTAAAGCACAAGACCATTCAGAGATACCAAACGTTAGTCAAAGATTCAAATTCTGAAACATACAGTAAATTCCAAGGTCACCGGGATTGGGGATCTTTCAAAGATTGACAGCCTAAGATCCTTCTAAAGTTTGATTGCCTAAAATCCCTCCCCCTCAACCTAAAGCACAAGTACTCTCCCAATTATGGAGCCCTCTAACACGTATCCAGAATGCACTGCCCTGGAAGACCCCCTCTTCTGTTGAGTTCCCACCTCAGGTTAAGAATAAACATCTAGACCAAGTGGATATTAACTAATCAGCACTGATATGAGGACATGTATCCTTGATCGAATGATCTTCCAATAGGCAAGGATGACGTCACACAAGCAAGGTTCACACAGGGAAGAAGTGCATGCAATAATTCTGGATCAGGTATTTCACTGTTTGATTAATACGCTCTAAAGCCATAGCCACTCATATTTTCCTATACATAATTGATAATTCCACTTTACCATTTCCAATGTAGGAGCATCTCAGGGGTTGTGCAACCTTGTGTCATCCAAAACCGTGTCTTTAATATTTGTTTAACTTCTGCAAGTTTTCTTCCTTGTCACAGGTGATTTAATCTTACAGGAGATTCATTTTCTACCTCAGATGTCTGGGCACTCAGACAGAGTACACACAGTCGTCATCTTGTGCAGTGCTGCATATCACTGTTGAAGCCTCCAGATTAACATATAATTATTATAGTAGGGCCTGGAACATGCCCATGTGTCCAATTTTGTATTTGCATGTTCGTTATTAAAAGAGGCCTTATTTAGACTGCACTTATGAATTTTGATTTTGCACCAATTTGTAAGGTCCCCAAATGGGACTAATCCCAGAAAAGATTATTGGCTATAATAACACATTTGTGCTGGTGCCTTATTGTTATATCACAGAACACCTATAAAAGGAGGACAATTCAACTGATGAAAAGCAGCAAGGAGGATGGATAGAGCAGATTGAAAATCAGAAAACAAAGAAGAGTGTGAATCTTGGTATGTATTGTTGTTAACATACCTAAAGCACATGGACATGTTGTAACTGAGGATATAGATAGATAGAAGCTGATTTTCTGCACCACCTTGTATGAAATCTTCTAAATTCAACTTACTCTTGCATTGAGTTTTCTATTTCTGTAGTTGTGGTGCATGAATACATATTCTTTAGTTAGACTTTCTGTATCAGATTGAAAATCAGAAAACAAAGAAGAGTGTGAATCTTGGTATGTATTGTTGTTAACATTCCTAAAGCACATGGACATGTTGTAACTGAGGATATAGATAGATAGAAGCTGATTTTCTGCACCACCTTGTATGAAATCTTCTAAATTCAACTTACTCTTGCATTGAGTTTTCCATTTCTGTAGTTGTGGTGCATGAATACATATTCTTTAGTTAGACTTTCTGTATGTGCTGTATCAATTGCCCACGTCGGGAATCTTCTCCATCATGATCCATACCCCACGTTTAAGTACCACGGTAACTATATGCTAATTATGGTAGACACATACCAAATGCAGATTAGCTTACATTACAGTGAACAACAAATATTTTGAGATTCTGTAAACTCACCAGGCATATAGAACAAGTCAAGTCAATATCTATCTTGAGTGAATCAAGAATGATACAAGACAAAGATGGCTTCCCACCATCAAAGGTGAGTGACCATTCCCCAGAAGTGGATGCTATATTATTATTGTCATTAATTAAGTTCGTATGAAAGGCAATAAGCTCATTCAATAATGGAGATCGAAGAATTTCCATTTGCATAGTCTGTGCACGAGTTTTGAATTCCTGCCCTTGCTTGGAGTAGTGAATCTGCAAAGAAAACTAAAGTCAAGTTTTACATCTGCAACAAACTGAAAATTCCTTCAAACCATTAAATGAAAACGATATTAAATTTCTGTAAATACTTCAAGTTGGCAGAAAAAAGATTGATTTAGCCAAAAAGTGCTAATGTATGTATGATTCTGCCAGACTTAGGAAAATGGGAACAGACCTTGTCATACTTTTTAAGTATTTTGCGAATGGCCAGGGCATTGATGGAAGCATAGCTTACTAAATTGTTGCCCTCTTGAATCATTTGTACCCGCTTACCGGCTAATTTACTGGAAATCCATTTAAAAAATTTCTGAAATCCAGAGGCAAGGTGCAACTCTAATAACTGCTTTGCCCGTGCGTTGAAGCAACAAACCACGGCAGCCATCTCAGCTAGCAGTAATGGGAAAAAATTCTGGTCACAGCCTGCATACAAATTGCAGTTCACTACTGAGCTCTCTTTCAAAAAGCTACAAAATGATTATAAGATAATATGCTATACCTCAAATTCACTTGCACCAATTAAATCATCTTCATACAACCCAGAAATAAACTTTCAACAACAAAAAGAACGAATCGCCACTATCCCTTGTTCCACAAGTAGTGAATTTCCTTAAAAACAATAACCATCAAACATCAGAGGCCAAGAAAATTACAAGAGCCATCTCTTGTCTGCAATTATCTTACAAAATTACTAAATGTCTTCAAACACAAAATAACTTTTTAAGAATATAACCCTAGCTTCCCGGGTATGGGTTTAAGGTCAATGGAGTACATTTAAGCGCCAGGCAGAGTAACATATTTAGGACAGTTGCCCAGGTAAATGGCACTAAAGCGCTTCCCACTAAGATGCAACCTAAACATATACTACGCCATACCTTTTAAGGCAGCCGTAAACTTACCAAAAATTTACTCAACTGTACCGGACAGGAAAGTTTATCACGCAATAGTTTCTATTTATTTGGTAAATTACCCCTTTTCAGCATAACACGGGAATTAGGTGGTAATTGTTTCCCTCTTTCCTGCAATTATAGTGCTCGGACAATTACGAATGTGATCCAATCTTATCCCACGCAGGTTTAAGCTGAAAGGGGTAAATTTGTCTTAACAATCTTTAGGTTTTACCCAAGCTACCCGGCACTTGTCATTAAAATGCCACTAAACTTACACTACACCCTCATCTCTTAAGGCAGTCTTTAGTCTCATCAAATTTAACAAACTTTCTAGCATAAGAACATTTATTAAAATTAATCAATCATCAACTTTACCAGTATTTCTTGGGTCTCTATGTCTGGGCATGGATGTCATTATTTACTTTAATAATATCTAAGTTCATCTTACTCATTAATTTGAAGTTTCTGAGTTTGACTGTGTAAGTAAAATAGACCCATCATCTTACTCATAATATTTAAACAAACTTTTACACTAATTTTCAGACCTTCACAGCTAAAAACATAATAATAGATTCACGATGCCAATCAAAAGTTATTTCAATAATTCAAACAATTTAAAAAATCATAACGGTTAAATAATGACGATTTTTAGTGGTAGAATAAAATTCTAAGAGAGAATTTTTAGGATTTAGTTTAGGGAACTCAATTTGTTAGAAGTTTGTAGGGAAATTTTTCAGGATTTTTGGTTATATAAGAGGGGAGGGGAGACCTAATATCAGCAACCAATCAACCATTACAAGAAAAGTTGATGCATTTTAGCATTCGAATCCTGTTGACATTATATGTCAAAACAGAGAAAAGAGGATGCACAATAAACAGAACATATTCAAAAAATTATAATTCTGTTTAAGGAAAAAAATTCCAAGGCTTACTTACCAGGGCAACAAGTGGGAGAGGGACACCTAATTAGCAGGCCAACTCCGTCTCTGCTATTATTGTCATTATTGAGCTCTCCTGAGCTTGTCGCTGCATCTGAAGCAATTTTTTTGCCGCCTTGCTTATGATCTATTACAGTGCAGTGTTTGAGAATTTTCTTGTATTTCTTAAATGAGACTCCAGGGAGTTGATCTTGGACCCCCTCCATGTAGTCTCTATACCTCTTACAGAACTTCATCGCAGAATTTTACAATTTCTTTTACCAGACTTCAACACTAGAAATTTTTTTACTGGTTTGAAGCGAAAGAGGAAGAAATCGCGCCGCTGCGTTTATCATTGCAGTTACAGAACAGATTACACGTATGATTTAGCGCTTACGACGGGGAAACCATTCATGGAAGTAAATACATCTGGAAAAATTTATGTCATCGCGCGACATGTCACGCGTGCAAATAAAACAAAAAACCAGTCAAATGAAAACTGTATTTTACAGTGAAAAAATACAAGTATAAGGCAGCTTTAAAATTGTCATTTTTAAGCCAAACAGATTTAGACAGAAAAATAGCCCCAGATTACCTCAACAAAAGCTTTGCTCTTGGAAGTAGAAACACGTGAGAGAAAAACACTAGTTTGGTTGAAGGCGGCAATAAATTTACAAAGAAAAAGGCAAGACTTGCCAAAAGGCCTGGAATTTGACGGTACCCCTACCTGTCACTTGATTTTTTTTATGACAGTTTGGTATGCTTTTTATTTTACCTTTTTAAAAAAAATACTAATTGTCAAAAAAAAAATTATTTAAGAAATTCTCTTAAATTTAAATATTTTTATCAATATAATTAATAATCATATTAAATATATTAAACATTTTATTTTAAAAAATAATATAAATAATCTATTTCCTATTTTAAAATTATATTATTGCATCTATAAAAAATGTCAAATTAATTAAATAAATTTATATACTTTATTTTAAAAATATATAATAAACAATATAGAAACATATATATTGATTACCTAACAATTATTAATAATAGCAAGTTTCTAAATTATATTAAAATATTTTAAAATTTAGAAACATTTATATTTTATCATTTTAAAATATTCTAAATAAATTTGTATTTTAATTCTCTTAATTCATTCTATAAAATAATTAGAAAATGACAATATTTTATTTACAATATTTTTTTAAAAAAAATGGAATGAATGACTCTTTTATCTATAAAGGTGTCATTTCATAGTTTTTAATATTTTGGTAGTTTCCATTTGATTACCTATAAATTTATAGATGAAAAGATAGAACAAATTGCACTAATAATGACTTGCATAATAACATAAACTTCTTTGGGCCTCAATGATCTAATTACCACTTGAATCAAATAGCTTAAATCATCAAATATTTTGCATTAGCATTAGCATCTGACTTCTTTAATAATGTTGATAAAATAATAAGAGATGAAGGAATTGAAGAGTGAAAGGAAGAACACATTATTTATTTATTATTATTGTGTAATGTATGACAAGTAAAGAATCATAATGAATACGATAACATAGAGTCAATCAAAGTGGATTATCAATTACCACTAACTATTTTCAACCTATTTATGAAACTATTGAATACATAACAGTTAAAATTTTTCAACCTATACAGTAGGCCCGAATCTCTCAAAGTCAAGTGCAGATCTGAATCAGAGCATATAGCAGTTTTGAATTGCAAGGCTAGGGAGCAGCTCCAAAGCTATTAGAGGCCACAAATTCACCATTGGAGCAGGCTCGAAAATTTGATGGTTAAGGGCAGAATTTGTTGAGGGAAGACTAACAGTTGTAGGCCAACGAAATATAATAAGGAGGACAGATCTCATACAATTTGGAAGGCAAATCCGAATATAAGCAGAGCAGGAGTATTTAAAAAAAAATAAAATGATCTGCTCTGCACAAGCAAAACACTTCTCCCACGAACAACAAATTTGCAAAATCAAAAACACAACGCTCTTCTTCCCTTGAAACCTATCTACCCGAATTTGTGTAGGGAGTAAACTAGATTTCATTTGGGGGTTAGCAGAACCTCAAGAAAATCGGAGCAAGGAGAAAATTCAATATTCAAAACAAAAATCCTTTACAACCAAAAAGAAACCAATCATCAGAAATTAGAAGAAGACCAGCGACATTAAATAGAAGAGCAGAGTAAAGGGTGAAATATTAAAACATTCGTAGCATGTAGCGAAAATGCGTAATAATCATATTCGAAGGAAGAAGGCCTTCCAACAGCGGCAGATAAACCTAGGGTTGATACATTTCAATCTAGATTCGGCTTGTACTGCTGCAAAAAAGCATGGCAATTCCACTTCTAAGGGAAATGCTCAAAATCCGACCGCTTCGAATGAGAAATTTTCTAGTTATTGTTTCAAATGTTGGCTTTATGGTCATAAGCAAGAAGATTGCAGGGCAAAAAATGTACAACCTCATCTAGATTATGATCATCTTAAGGGGTTCATTGCTAAACAAAAGGAAAGAAGTATGAAGGAATCAAAGCCAACTGAACTCCCAGCAATTGTGGAATTAGGAGATATTGCAAAGCCTTTGGCTGGGAACAGAAGATATACTTCGGCCACCAAGGGTCTTGCAAAAACACATGAGCATCCATCCTTGAAAGTCTTTTCAGTAGATGCCTTAGATCGGCAGATCTAGATATTCTCAAAGACTAAATATGCATTATGGAAAAATACAGTAACCGAGACCATCAGGGCCTCGAGATCTAGGAGGAATCCGGTAGCATACTCCAATGACCCTCTGTCCGCAAAGGGGGGAGGAAGGTCGATGATGGCTCAGATGCTTCTCGGTGTCAGAATTACCAACAAGGAGACATGGCAAATAGTTAAGAAAAGGAAAGCGGTAAGATCATCTATAGACCAAAATAGTCCCAATAAAATTGATTTGAAAAATTCTTTTGGCATTCTAGAAAAATTGAAAACACCAAAGAAAAGGAAAAATCAGAATAAGGGGGTTTTGAAAGGAGAAGGAACTCAGTGGGAGAAACCAAATCTAGTTTGCAAGAAATTGCATACGGATTCGGGCTTGTCTCCCCCTCTCCTTAACAAAACCCTAGGATCTAAAACTGGAGGAAAAATTCTAGTGCATAAAAATGTAATAGATAGCTCTGTATTGCATTCTAGTTATGATTCTATTCATAAGGCCCATCAGGCTTATTCTCCTCCACACAAGAGGACAAATAAGGAATTCCTGAAGGATCATAACCCTATCTCGAGTAAACCCAACAGGAGCTCTAAGGTACCAATGTTTAAAACCACTAAAGATATATATTCTCCGCCACATAGGCATGGCAACAACCTAGTTTCAAACAATATTTGTGGATTTCCTGGGCAAAATTATCATAAGATTAATTTTGACAGTAAATGCATATTGCAAAAATAGAATGTTTGTGCAGAAACAGGTGTAATATGTAAGTGACTGGGAATAGGGCATCTATAACAGATATAGCTGATGGACTAATCTCCCAACTCCCGACTAAGGTAAGTATTACTATTCTGCCAGAAAACTTTATTTTCTTGAATTGTAATTGTAGTAGTCTTAAAAAGAAAATTATGGAGAAAGGTTTTTTAAAGTATAGAAAGATCTCTTTCTTTGTTTGTAATTGGTTCTCTTTATTCAGCCCTATTAAGGTAGCGGATTTCTTGATTGAAAAAGCAATAGTTCTAAGAAACCTACCACTAGAATTTAACCAACCTAAGATTCTTAAAAATATTGGAAATAGGATTGGAGAATATAAAAGAACAATTAAAACTAAGCATGATCATGTTGAGTCAACCATTGTAGTCAAAATGAATTTTCATAAGAAAGTCATTTCTCCTTTTCAGTTATGCTACAATTCGAACCATATCATTATTAATCCATTAATTATGGATGATTTTATTGAAACTCGGGAGGTGGAACAATTACTAAATTTTCACCTTCAACAGAATCTCATAGATTCCCCCTCATGCACTGATAGAAATGTTAAGTTAATCCTTAATAAGGACAAAGGAGGCTTCTTTTTCCAAGACACAGAAAAAGAAAAATTAGCAGCTACCCCTCCCTCTCTTGATAATAGCTGTACCCCGGTAATTATCTATGACAATCCCTTATTCTCGGATTCCCCTCCTCTTAAAGAAGATCTTGAAACTCTTAGTATTAGAACTTCTGAGGTTTTAGCCCAGGAAATCAATATTACAAGTGATAATAAAGTCACCACCACATCAGATAAAGATAACATAGATAAAGGGACAAATCTTATAACAGGAGATCAAATATTTGATTTCTGTCAACAACAGATAGATAAGCCTGATCTAGACATAAGTAAGACTGACATAAGATAGGATCAGGTTGTTAAAACTAACTGTCCGAATGCAACAATTATAGAAGAACCTGATGATAAATGCAAAGAAGAAGTCAATACTATTATTAATTACCCTGGAGAGTCTTTAACAGATGAGGTCATGGACACGTTCTTTGATGAAATTTGTTATCTAGATGAACTAAAACACCAAAAGGAAACTCAGATTAGAATGATTCGAAAATGTATTCTAGAGGATCTAGAGGAAGAAAATGGTAGGTTACCTTCACCTACTCATTCAGCCCCCTTGGAAATGGGAGTCTTGGATAAAGTCCTCCCGGATAAATACACAGAACCCTCTAATCTTAACAATAAAGATACAGATAAAGACAACTTTAATCCGATTCAGAGTAATGAGGATTTAACTCAAACAAAAAATATAAATAAAGAGAATTTCAATAAAAATGTCCCTGATCAGGAGATAGCCAATTACACAAATCAAATGGGGGAGGAACCAACTACCTCAATCCCTATAGAGCTGGATACTCTGAATCTGGATCTATCAGGTAGTATAGAAGATTTAATTGAGTCATATGGAAAGGAAATTATTGAAAAGGAGGACTTGCATCTACATGCAGACTTTGATCATCTCTCCTCTGAACAGCAAAATAAGATTAGCATTAAAAATAATGTAAATTTATTATCTGTAAAGGACTCTATTGATGGCCTCTTCGGGATTACAAATGAGGACAGACAGTTGGGCATAGCAATGAACAGAGGAAGTTTGAGCACCCCAAATATTAATAAAATGAAAAAGAAAAGAGGAAGGAAATCAGTTGTAGAACTTAGAAATATAGCAGGTAACGCAGGCAACCAAAAGAAAATTGCTGACATTCTGCATACAGGGAAGGGGAAGAGCCTTCCCCAGGAGCAATGAAAGTCACTACTTGGAACGTTAGGGGATCAAATGCCCCTAACAAATAGAGATTGATGAAAAGATATCTAAATAACTTCGAGTCGGAAATAATTCTACTACAAGAGACTAAACTTAGCAAAGAAGAAAGTACTAAGTTTAGCAATAAATTAGGAATATGGAAATTAGAAATAGCCTCTACTATAGGATCCTCCGGAGGGATAGTAGTCTTATGGGACCCTAGGAAAATTTCAGCACAAATTGCATCTAAAAATGAAAACTAGATGAGCTTAGAAATTAAAAGTCTTAAATCCAATCTAAAATTTAATTTAATTAATGTTTATGGGCCCATTCCTAATGAAGATAAGAGAAGAGTCTGGCGAGAGATTCATCACTTCTTGATAAATAGCTTAGAAGTTTTTCACATTATTGGAGGAGACTTTAACGCAATCCTAGATCCTGAAGAAAAATTTGGGGGATCAAAATATATTTCACAGGCTCAAAAAGATTTTAGCAAATGGGTTTCCAATAACCATTTGATCAACATCAATACTACCAATGGTATATATACTTGGAACAATAGAAGAGCAGGTTTCAGTCATATTGCAAAAAAACTGGATAGGTTTTTTATAAAGACAAGCTCTAAAAGCGCCAACCATTTAATAAATGTAGAAATCCTCCCTGAGGCAGGGTCTGACCACTTCCCCGTCAAACTCTCAATTACTGAGGATGCTAAACCAATCATAAATCCTTTTAAATTTGAGTTTATGTGGTTCCAAAACCTGAAATTTATTAACCTTCTGGAGGAATGGTGGAACCAAATCACAGTTAAAGGCTCTAGAATGTTTTGCTTAACATCAAAATTAAAAATTATTAAAAATAAAGCTTTAGAATGGAATAAGAGCAATTTCAACAATATATTTGAAGAAAAACATCAGATAGAACAAGATATCGCAGACCTTAATAATATAGTAATAGAAAATGGTATGAACGAACAAAGCTACCACAAAGAAAAAGAGTTCATGGCTAAATACAATGCTATCCTCCTTAAGGAAGAGATCTTTTGGAAACAGAAGTCGAGGGAGTCCTGGCTTAAGGAAGGAGACAACAACACAAAAATTTTTCACAATACCACTAATTTCAAAAGAAGCATCAATAGAATATCCAAAATTAAAAATAATGAGGGTCATATTACCGAGGACCCGCTCCAGATATCAGTCGTACTAACACAATTTTATCAATCTCTTCTTAATGACACTGAAGCAACTGACCTCAAAGCACAAAATGAAATGTTGAAGTCTATCCCAAAGCTGATATCGGAAGCAGACAACAAGATGATTAATAGTAAACTATCCTTAGACGAGGTTAAATCAGTAGTTTTCCAACTCCATCCGGATAAAGCCCCAGGCCCAGATGGCTTTCAAGCGGGTTTTTTTCAAAAATGTTGGCATTTTGTTGGGGAGGAGGTGTGGCAAGCAGTAGAAGCTACTAGAAACTTGAGCTCATTGTTAAATGAAATTAACAACACCTTTTTTGCTCTAATTCCAAAGAAAAATGATTGCTCAGACCCAGGAGATTTCAGACCAATATCTCTATGCAATTCTATCAAAATGCCTAGCAAACAAACTTAAAACTCTTCTCCCGAATATAATTTCGGAAGAACAAATGGGTTTTGTAGCAAATAGATCGATTCTTGATGGGATAATCATTGCCCAAGAAATAGTTCACACTGCTCAATTAACTAAGGATCCTAGTATGCTTATTAAGGTAGACATCCAGAAAGCATACGACAAAGTGGATTGGAGATTTCTTTGTAAATGTCTAGAAGCCTTTGGATTCTCCAAACAATGGATTAACCTTATTTTTAGCTGCATTTCTACCCCTAAAATCTCGATACTTGTAAATGGTACCCCAAAAGGCTTCTTTAATATCTCAAGAGGAATTAGGCAAGGGGACCCTCTGTCCCCTTTCCTCTACGTCATTATGGCAGAAGCGCTAGGGAGATCAATAACAAAGAGACAATTGGAAGGAAAAATCACAGGGTTAAAGGCATCGGAGAACGTACCAAACATAACTCACCAACAGTTTGCGGACGACACGATTTTACCAGGCATAGCCAACTGTCAAGAAGCTAAAGCTTTCAAAGTCATCCTTAATATGTATGCGAAAGCCTCTGGTCAATGGGTGAATCCCTCAAAGTCAGAAATTTTCTTTATCAATACACCTATGAAAACAAAAATGGAAATTTGTAAGGTAATGGGGTATAAAGTTGGAAAATTCCCCTGCAAATACCTGGGTATAGACCTAGATAAAGGTCTTTTATCCTCCAAACTTTGGCAACAGGTTCTCACCAAAATACAAGACAAGAAAAGCTTGTGGAAAGGAAGATGGCTTACAAAAGTTGGTAGGACTACCATGATTAAGTCAATCCTATCAACTATACCCATGTATCATATGTCAATTCTTCCCCTTCTGATTAATGTTAAAAAAAATTTAGATAAAATGTTTAGAGAATTTTATTGGCAAGGCCCTTCTGAAGACAAAAAAGTAGCCCTCATCAAATGGGATACTTTATGAAAACCAATTAACAAGGGGGGACTTGGCATCAGAAACTTATTATGGAAAAACCAAGCTCTTGGAGCTAAACTTATCTGGAGACTCTATCAGGAATCTAGTAGTAAATGGGCTTCGATTTTACTACACAAATACGTCCCTGACGCGGACCCTATCAACATATTCAGGACACAAACACATGTAAAAGGTTCACGGATCTGGAACTTCATAAAGGATTTTTGTGGGATCATCAATAATATTTGTCATGGGATGTAGGCTCTGGGGACCAAGCTCTATTTTGGGATGACTCTTGGGTAGGCCACACCCCCTTAAACAAATTAGTTTTTTCTCAAGAGTTCATGGAAGTTTGTAAAAATTCTATAGGTGTTTATGTCAAGGATTATCTCTGCAAGGAAGAAGATTCTAAATGGATAGATTTAGAAGGTTTAGACTTGGATAGCCAGGAGAAACAAAAGCTCGAAGCTGTGTTGAAAGACAGAGAGATAGCTCACAAAATCAGATCGGATAGATTAATCTGGGCTGGAGCAAACAATGGTATTTACTCGGTAAAGGAGGGATACAAGTCTATCATTCAGGATCAAAACATGGATAACATAGATATACCTTTGAACCTTTGTTGGAATAAATCTTGTCTTCCCAAAGCAGGAATGTTTCTATGGGCAGCAATGCAGAACAAGATTCTGACAGCTGACAGATTCAATAAATTGGGCTTTGAGGGGCCTTAGATGCCCTTTGTGTGAAAAGCAATCGGAGGATGTTAACCACATCCTTCTAAATTGTACCTTTTCCCAAAATTGTTGGAACTGGTTACATCGGTGTCTAGGGTGGAAATCCGCTCTTCAACCAGATCTATTAAGCTCACTCAAAGCTTGGCCATCTCTAAACAAAGATAACTTATACAAAGATATTTGGACTATTTCCCCATCAATTTTAGTTTGGGAAATATGGAAGGAACGTAACAGGAGAATCTTCATAGATCAAAAATTAACATGGAAAACAGTCACCAATAAAATAGAAACCTCAATTGTGGAGATTATTAACAGTAAACTTAGAGATTGTCTGGGCTATGAGGAGTCATTCAAATCCTGGGACAACAAAATCAGGTCCAAGTGGCCTAAATTAGATATCCCACCTTTATATGGCAAGGGGGGATAAAAAACAAAGGCAGATAGAGCCTCGTGCAAATGGTCTCCTCCTAAGGTAGGTTGGTATAAACTTAACTTCGATGACGCTTCTAGAGGTAATCCTAGGGTAGCAGGTATTGGAGGCTTAATTAGAAATTGGAAGGCTGAGGTCATTGCTAAATTTTCTATGCCTATTAAGCCCACCACAAATAATATGGTAGAATGCAAGGCAACATTAGAGGGTTTAAGAATATGTAAGAACTTAAACTTACCTAAAGTAATAATAGAAGGAGACTCACAAGTTATTATCAACGCAATTCGATCTAAGAAAACACCTAACTGGGTCCTTAATTCAAAAATAGAGGAAATAAACCAAATTTTGGACAGTATCCCCAAATTTTGGACAGTATCCCCAAATTTGAAATCAGACATACATATAGGGAAGGGAATGCAGAGGCAGATCTGCTGGCAAACCAAGGTGCAAATGGAATTTTTACAATGGACCAGAATATAATATCAAACCCAAACATTACCAATAATAGTTTGCATGAAAATATGGTAACCACCTAATTAATCTTATTCAACCTATACATGGTATGTAGAATAATAATATAGAGTTAAAATTAAATGGGGATGCATACCAAGTGGTATAATCGAGCTTTTATCTTAACTTTTTATTATGTGTTATTTCTCTTTAATACCTAGTGATAGTCTTTTATCCTTGGCCTTTAGCTTCCTCCTATTTTGATCCCTCCTTTTAACTCACCGCCACCTTTTATTTAGTCTCCTTATATTTGCATTTCTTAGAAGTAGCACTAAAAAAATCCTTTCTCCTTTGTACTTGATCGTTCAGCTGCTATATATATATCTCATTTTATATGTATGAATCTGTGCATATATATAATTTGAGATATATATATTTTCCTATGTACAGATTCATATTTTCTATTCTTTGTTGTAGGTTTTTTCAGCCCTTTTGCCCCCTCATTTTCTTCTGTGGTTCTTAGGTTGGCTTGCTTTCTTCTGGTTTTCTCTGTTTATCTCGGTTTTCTTCTGTTGTAGGTCTTTCTTCTTTTTTTCTTCTCTTTTTTGCCTTGGTTTGCTGGCGCCCGTGGGGTTTTAGCGTTGGGTTCTTTTCTTAGGCTTGGTAGGCCTTTTGTTGCTTCTTTTAGGGTTTGTTGGCTTTTTTGTCTTTGGCCTTTTGGTCCCTTTTTCTCTATTTTCCTTCTGTTGTTGTTTGTTTCCTTTGGTTGGTTGGGCTCCTTTCCCTTTCTTAGTGTTAGGGCCTTCTTTTCTAGTTTTTTATTTTTGTTTTCTTTTTTCTGGTTTAGAGGTTTTTAATTTATTTTAGTTGGCTCCTCTCACTACTCTTTAGAGGAGAGCTTTTCTTAGCTTCTCTAGATCTTTTCTGGTTGTGTGTTGTGTTGTAGATTTTTTGTTTGTGTTTATTATGTTCAATCTCCCTAGGCTATAGAAATCTAAAATGTTGGAACAGATCTTTGGCACTACGAAGCATAAATGGGAACATTAAATTTACTTATCTATCAGCGAGACAGGTATCTTAATAATACATCTATGAAAGAAGGAGGATACTATCAAGCAGGCACCTATAGCACCTTGTAAAT